>CBVK0101019985.1:0-35146 GCA_900067695.1 Picea abies
CCCTTCCCTTGACAGGTTTCTTATTTTCAATTTTGAGTTTAGATATCTCATAAGTTAGAGATTATAACATCTTAGCCATTTTATCTAACTTTGGGTTTGCATTGGATGAAGAAAAAGCTTCGTCTCTTGGTTTTCTTCTATCAGTGTTTCCTTTCAACTTATGGGCAGCCAATATATTTGATTGCACCTCAAGGGAAGCATCTTGCATCAGAGATAGTGTTGGTGACCTCCTTTCTCTCAACAATAAATAGAACTCTGAGTCAAAAGAATCGGAATATGTGATTTTGGTAGAGGCATCTGAAGGTTTTATCTCTGCTGGTATTTTACTGTACATCTGGTTAAACCTTTTAGTGAAATCAAAGACCGACTCACCATTTTGTTTCTTTAGATTTCCAAATTCAGTGATATAGTATAGAAAATCTCTTCTATCACCCCAGTGTTTCAAGAAGGTATCATCCAATTACTCAATGCTAGCTATTGAGCCAGTAGGGAGTTCTTTAAACCACTTCCTAGCATGGCCATCTAAACTTTGGACAAAGTCTCATGTCCAAACATCTTCCTCCTCAATATTAAAGTTTTTAGCATAACTATAGAAGTCCTCAATATGTTCTTCAGTAGTCACATCGCCCTCACCTGTGAATTTGGGCATATACTTCTGATAGTCTCCTGTCGGCATAGCTGGTAATGGATTTGGAAATATAAGTGGTGCATACCTAGAAGCTAGGATTTTTCGCATCTTGGTCAAAGGAGGAGGTGCAACCATAGTGAATAAGGCTGAGAGAGGTGATAGTCTCTTCTCTGTTTCCTCAACACTAGGGAAATTTGAAGAAGGTGAATCCTCTAATGGGAAAGAAGTCTGATATGAGGCTCTATAGAAATTGGCAAGTTGTTCAGCTAAGTTTTCTTCACCTTTAGTAGACAACTCTTGAAGAAGATGTTCTACAACAAGGAGGCTAGTATATATATTTAAATGATCTTCTTTCTACTGTTAATGAAAAGACTCAAGAGAGGAAGAACTATGATTTCTTTTTAAGGTCTTAGATGCTTTTTCAATCAATTTTGAATCTATCGATTCATCAGCACTGATATTTTCCTGCTGATAAGAAAAACTTGATTCTTCTATAGTAGTTACAGTTGCATTTTCATCAGCACTCTTGGAAAAAGATTCAACTTTTTCTGTAGTATATTTTTCAGAAGAGAGGATTACCTTCTATGTCTGATCTTGAAGTTTGACCCTGGAATGGTTTTTCTCTTCTGAGAATGAGTTTTGGATTGAGCACTGGTGTGATAGGTGATTCTTGTGGATTTACCCTGGTACTGATCCTATTGAGAACAAGGATGAACTTATGGAGTCACCAAATAGATAATTACAACCAATGTAATGTCTAATCTTTGTCTATCATAAAAGATCAGCCCTATGTCGTATCCTAGGAAAGTTGTGCTTCAGTCTCGACTCCCCGACAACGACGCCAATTTGTTATCACTCCAAGAAAATCTTCGGGGTTGTAGACCAAAGATGCTTGGTAACTCAAGAATATGGTAGCTTAGGTATATTTGGGACAATGGGATAACTCAAAAGCTGATGAAAGTAACCACATATCATGTATCTGAATAAGACAATGCTTTCAGAGAACAATAATCAGACAACAGAGTTGAAAAAGGGGATGAAGAATACTAGTTCAGATAACCAAATACAACCATGTGCAGGGTCATACAAGATAGTAAGAAAATATTTAATCCAAGTTTATGAGATTAATAAGAAGATGACAGTTCTTAAAAGCTAAACTAAACTGGAATAAAGTGTAGAATCATGAAATATATGAAAGAATCTGATATTGAAAACAAAAGAGGACTGTGAATCTATTATCATAATAAGAAGTCAAGTACAATAGCTAGAAAATGTGTCCCAGATTGAACCCTTATCTCTTAGAAAAGATAGGCATTTATAGCCCTTTACAATCGGTTTTTTAGATCTTGAAAACTTGGATCTGTATCTAAATATAGAAAATAAAACTAACTAAATACAATTGATAAGCAGAGACTAGTTCCTAGAACTTGAACTATCTTCCATGTTGATCTTGACATCTGCACTTCATAACCTTTAGGACTCTGTTGTGTTGTGGAAGGGTAAAGGCACCTATCTTCTATAGCTAGACTCTTTTAATAACCATAACCGAAACTTTAGTTGACCAATTTAGCATTTGGTCCCAAAATCTCCACGAATCTCTGATGCTGAGTGTTTCTTCATTAGGTGGTTAATCCTTCGATGCTTCAAACCTTTTTTAAATACTTCAAAATCACCTCTCTCCAACTTAGCTTTCCAAAAATTTATTTATGTACTTTCACCAGCTAATTCACCTTACGATCTACTGGTTAGCTGGTGAAAGTTTTTCTTTTCACCAGCTAACTGGTTGTAATTTTACCCTTTGCACTGGTGAAAGTTCTGTCTTTGGCCAAAAAGGAACCTTTCATCTCCAAAACTATTGTTTTACCAAAAACTTAGTGTGCCTTTGATTTATCTCCCTGCATATTCACAGCAACCTGGGCCAGTACCTGTAGATCTGGATGTGAATTACTCTTCTGCTTCAATTTCTTAATTTTCCTCTTAAGGCGTTTTGCTAACCACCACAAACTGTTATAGTCATTGGTGATTTTCTTCTTTCTCTTTTTGTCTTTGACACTCTCACAAACCAACTTCTCAAATGTTGCATTTGTCTTTGCAAAATTTTCAAATAGGGATTTGTATCTTGCCTTGATTACTCTTTCCAAAACCTCATGTTGTGCAATCACCTCTTTAAGTTCCTTAATTTTTTGTGATTTCTTTGACTTCTTACTCTTTGATGTTTCACCTTCATCAATGGGAGTAAAAGTATCATAGTCTTGTGCAATTTCCATGGAGTTTTCAGGACTTTTAATGGATGGACTTTCATCTTCTTGCTCTAGTTCTGTTTCCAAGTCTGTGTATGGAAAATTGAGAATATTTGTCTTTTTTACTGTAGGATGCTCTAAATTGGTTTCAAAATCTAATTTTTTATTTGCTCTTTTATACTTTATGCTGGAAATCCTGTCCTGTGGTGGTCTTGGAAGAGCTCTCCTCCTCCTTGAGCTACTTTGAGGAGTTAATTGCTTTTTTTCCAGTTTTCCTCTGCTCATTCATGGGTTGAGTTTGGGTCTCAAAGCCTTCCCAAAAAAGAAAATGTTCCCAAGTCCTTCCTCTTTGTCTCAGTTCTTCTAGAATTATCAGTTTGATCAAGACAAAATGACAAAGGGTGTTTTTTATGCTTAGAGGTTCAGCTCTAATCTTTTTACATACTTTGGTTAGGATTTTGTGAAGGAAGAAAGGTAAATTCAAGAGGGTCTTCCCTGTGAAATGATCTAAAAGTTTGAACTGATATAACATTAGCTTGTCATACCTACCTTCTGAGGTGATATAGAGTTGAATTCCTTTAAACAGGTCCTGCCATTCATATTCTAGATGAGAAACCGACATGCTTTTCTTCCAGGTGATGTCTCTGAATTCTTCCTTAAGGTATACCCTAAAATTCAAATTCTTGGTTGTTGTTGTCTTAAACCAGCGTTGGACTGATCTGGGTAAGCTGGTTACTGTGGAAATGGCAGCTTCATTGACTATCATTTCTACAGAACCCACACTAGCTCTGTTTCCATCATATGATTTAGCAAATGTTGCAGCTGTCATTTGGTGGAAACCCTTTTGTAACCTTTCAACATAACTCATGCAGTCTGCATATGAGAAACATTTTTACACATCTGGATGCAACTATAAGAATTACAGGCTATCTAATTATTTCTCAGCAATAAACCACTTCATTTCCTTGCCATCTGTGACTCGAACCTCAGATGTTTTGTAGACAGTTGTCATGATTATTTCCTGATTGAGCCAAGGTTTTGGCACTGGTGAAAACTCTCAGTGTTGCCAATTCAAAATATGGAACCATACCATATTACCTGTGAATCAGTGTGTGTTTTAAAATGAGTGTTGATTTGATGTCGCTGAGTCACTTGTACCTCCTCTATCTGTGATTATGAATGTGAATTTGTTATCTCCAATGCTCTCATTGTTGGAGCATGCAATCACGACCACGATCTGCCATAATATATGATCAAACGTGCACAACGGTATCATCATCATCATTCACTTTGACCAGTGCCTCATAATAATTATGTGATGTGTGTCGAGGGTGTCTTCTTTTCAATTTCTGGAATCGTGGAAGAAAAACATGTGTTTCGCGCTTTCACCAACTAGCCTATCTGCGTGAGAGTACTCCTTAACCATTGAAACCCATTGCTTTCACCAGCTAACATCAACCTTGCAACATGCGTTAGCTATTGAAAATATTTTCACGAAATTTTATAAAAACAACATTTATGGATCAACTTATTTCTAAGGCATGAATTTAAAACCTAAGTTTTGACACTAGAAGAATCTAAAAATAAATAGAGAATCTTACAGATGACCATGCTATCACCTACAAAATGAAACCAAGTGATTGATTCATTTTGGGAGCTAAAATTTGGCTCCAATTGGGATGGATACCTCACTGTGAGGTCACCAAGAACCTAGTTAGACTCAGTAGCCTTTATTACAATTTGAAATTTTGAAAAATGGTTTTTCTCAATACCATTGGGCATGGAGTTATTCAAGCAATAAGAACAAAAATAAAACTAAAAATAATATGTACAAGTAAAATAGGGCTTTAAGAAAATCCTTATGAAAAATAGGTTTTTAGAAAATGCCAGTTGAAAGGGCCACCTGCTACTTCTTCGCCTGCAAGATTTTGGAGAATAGAGGTATTGTTCTACTGAACTGATGTTATGACAAAAGGGTCTGCCCAGAGAACATCAAGTTTTCCATGTTTCCCTTTTTATTTCCTTGTTGCATCCCATTTTAAGACCAGTTTCCCTATTTTGAAAATATTTGCTTTGACTTTCTTGTCTCAAATCTCCTTCATCTTTTCTTGGTGTAATTTTGTCTTTTCCAGAAGCTGCTCTCTGTCTTGCTGCAAATCTACAAGATTATGGATCCTTCAAGTTAAATCATTTGGTTCAGAGTCAGTTTCTTGTAAAAACTTCGCAACTGGCAGTGCAAGTTGAACAGGAAAGATGGCTTCAGTACCATATACCAACTTGAAGGGGGATGTACCAATTGACTTTTTATTTGTAACCCTGTCAGCCCACAAAGAAAATTTTATCTTGGAAACCAAGCCTCTGGTATTTTGTTCAAGCAACTTCTTTATAATTCTGACTAAACTCTTATTCGATGACTCAGCTAAGCCATTTCCTTGTGGATAGTAAGTATTAGAATGTACTAGCTAAACTCCCAGCTCTTCACATAATTTTACCAAGTGTTTATCTTTAAATGCAGCAGCATTATCAGTGACTATTCTATTAGGGCAACCAAATCTGTCGAATATGTTTTCTTGCAGAAAATTAATGATGACAGTGTGATTGGCGTTCCTGGTAGGAATGGCCTCAATCCATTTTGTAAAATAATCGGTGGCAACAAGGATCCATCTGTGCTGACTGCTAGAAGGCGGGTGAATCTCACCTATGAAGTCTAGATCCCATTGCTGGAAGGGACCTGTGACCACAATAGGTCTGAGGGGGGGGGATTTTAGTTGTTGTTTTCCTACAAACCTTTGGGACTTGTCACATGTTCTCACAAATTCACACACATCTGAAAATAAAGATGGACAGTAATAACCAGATCTTAAGATTTTATGTGCAGTATTCTTCCAATAGTGATGTCCTCCACATTCACTATTATGGAATTCAGTCATGATCCTAGCTGCTTCCTCTTGGTTTATGCACCTCAATAATAACCCTATTGGATTTTTCCAGAAAAATAAGTTTCCATTGATGCAAAAATTCATGGCTTTGAGCTTTAAATCCCTCCCTTGTGTTCTTGTCAAATCTGAAGGGACTGATAAAGTTTGTAGAAAATGAATGATGTGGTTGTACCATTTACAGTTGGCTAGGTGAACTGAGACTAGCATTTCTTCACTTCCTTTATCCTCTGAAGACTGAACATTATCTGCATTTACACTTACCAAATTTATCTCAAGCAGTTTACAATTTTCTTCTGCAAGAAGTTTGGCAAGGCCTTGACCTTTCACAAGTTTTGTTGGTTTGATCTCAACATCAAATTCAATTAATTTTCCTATCCACTTACTCCTTTTTCCATCTATGTCAGGTTGTATAAGCACATCTTTAACTGAACTGGAAGGTACATAAGCTATTACCTTTTCTTGAAGGATGTAAACTCTAAAATCTTTTAATGACTTAATGAGCGCATATGCTTGTTTCTCCAATAATTCATAGTTCACCTCAGCATCCCTCAAGACTTTACTGAAGAAGGCAACTGGCGGCTCCTGATCATCGACATTTATCTACAATAGTACTGCTGCAATTGTGTCTTTCGAAGCAAATGAAAAGATATAAAACTCCTTGGTGAAGTCGGGGATGCTTTAAACAGGGGCTGTCATAATGGCTTCTTTGATAGCATTGAATGAGTGTTTTGATTCTTTATTCCATCTTACTTTAGAGTTCTTTCTTAACATAGAAGTGATATGCTTTGTGAGTTCTACAAAGTTTGCTATAAACCTCCTGATAAAGTTTATAGTCCCAAGGAAAGACTGAATGTCCTTCTTTGATCTAGGAAGAGACAAACTTTTAATAGCTTCTACTCTTTTTGGGTCGATCCTCACCCCATTAGCTGAAACAATATGTCCAAGTAATTTCCCTTCCTTGAGTGCAAAATTAGATTTTTTAGGATTAAGAGATATGCCATACCTTCAACATTTTAGGAATGTCTTTCTCAAGTGCTGCAAATGATGTTCATGGCTGCTTGAAAAAATAGTAATGTCATCAAGATATATCAAGACAAATTTGTCTTTCTCCCCAATGAAATCAATGTCCATCTCCCTTTGGAATGTCACTCCTGCATTCATCAATCCGAAAGGCATCTTTTCATACATAAACCTACCCCATGGAGTGGTAAAGGAAGTCTTTTCTCTATCATCTGGATGGACAACAATCTTATTGTATCTGGAAAACCCATCAATAAAAGACATCACCTTTGATCCTGACACCTTCTGTAAAATATGTTCCATCTTGGGCAGCGGGTAGTTGTCTTTCCTAGAGCACTTATTCAAATTTCAGAAATCCACATAGAGCCTGATCTCTCTATTTTTCTTTCTGACAGGTACAAGATTAGCAATCCAATCTGAATACCTAAGAGGTATAATAATGCAGGCATCCAATAGCTTCTTGATCTTCCTTTCCATGGTAGGCAACAACATAGGACTGGAAGATCTAAGTTTCTTCCTAAATGGTTTTGTATCTTTGTTCAGGGGAATCTTGTGCTGAGTTACTTCAGTGTTGAATGTCTTTAAGTAATCATATTACCAAGCAAAGATATCAACAAATTATTTTAACAACTCACCGTAATCAATCTTTTGTTTTTCAGTCAGATGTGAAGCTATGTTGACATATTTGGGATCCTATTCACTGGCTACATTATACTGGAAAACCTTTGAGTCTTCTTCCTTCTTTTCAATTTTGATCGCCACATCATTATTATCGAAAAGATTCTCTAAAGGAACCAAACCTTTAGGAATTTTTTTGGTGGACAATTGTACTATTTCATATGCTGCAATTTTTCTTCTAAACTTTAGCTTATCAACATCCTCATCATGTTCATTTTCCAAATCAACTTGCAAATATGCAAACTCATATATTACTGCAAGAAATCTAGTGAGTTCAACATCATCCTCGAAAACCTTCTAGAATTTTACATTGTTAGGGAGGGATGGCCTATACTTTACTTGAATCTCATAATTTAATTTAGGAGGTAGAGGAGGTTGTTATCACTGAAATTTCGTCTGCACGTGGCAACAAGAACTCTGCATCGTCAAAACAGAAAAGAAGTCATTCATGGCACAAGGTTAACTCCACAGCACAACAAAAGGGTCAAAACTATACAAAATGGCCAAAAAATTGCAAGGCACTTTACATCCACTGGGCGCGCGCACGTATGCGCGTAACAGCTTCGTACAAGGCGCGCATATGTGCACAAGGCATGGTTGTTTGGCGAAAAACCCGCGTGCCTGCTAAACAACGCATTTATTGAAACTGGTCGGCTTCCCAACCACTAATGGATCGGCTCCCAATTCAATTTGACACCAAATCCGAGCTCAATCCTCATGGTGGGCTGGTCAAAGACCTAATTGTGCCCTAAAGAGACCCTTTTCACATTCAAAAGAGGCCACATAATAACCCAATGCTTGGCTATAAAAAGCCATGAATGACCACCATTTTCTCAAGGAATTCTTTGTATTGTTATGTTGTTGAGATTGCTAAGGATTCATTCTTTGGCAACAAACATTGTAGGCTGCATTTCATAAGCTATTCACCCCTCTCTTGAGTGAACAAGCTTGGAGTTCTTTCACCCACATTTCCATCTTTTCTTTGTAAGGAGAGCAATCAGTTGAGGGCCTCAAGAGCCTTCCATTGGAGAGGGAAGGGACCCAAGTCCTCTTTCTCCATTGTGTGTCTTTGGATTTCATCAATCAGATCAACTAATACATTGGTGATATTGGTCCATTTACATTTGTTTTTCATTTTTTCACATGCTCATAGTTTTTATTAATTTTAGTTTGATTTTTGTTTATAACTTAGTTGTTTCTCTTTCTAACCTTTTACTTCACAGCTGTCATGCCTAGCAGAGCCCAACTGGGCATGTAAGCACTCATAATTTGCTCACACAGTGACGAATTGGGTACAAGAAGAGGTATAAAAGCACAGGCTGACACAGCTAATGAATCGGCCAATTCATTCATTTCTCTAGGTATGTATGAAATTTTGAAATCAGTAAAAGTATGGATTACCATCAAAACTTCATCCATATAGGCTTTCAGTCTAACATGTTTGGCCTGAAAGGACTTGTTCACTTGCTAAATGATTAAATATGCATCTCTGAATACATGTAATCTTTTAATATCCATCTCTTTGGCTACATTTAATCCCAAGAGCAGTGCCTCATACTCTACAATGTTGTTAGTCACTTTAAAATCAAGCTTAAAGGACAAATGAGAAGTTTTATTTGAAGGAGAAATCAATACCACCCCTGCTCCTGCTGATTCTTTAGTACAAGCACCATCGAATAAAATGGTCCAAAGATCGTCTTCTGCTACTTCTGTGGAATGAACTGCAGGCTTCCTAAGCAACAATGCATCTGGTAATGAATCATCAATTTGTAAAATGAAAGATCCCATACCTGTGTCAAGTAAATAAATAGGATGGTTGGATGGATTTTGTTCGTCACTGATTACATATACCAACTGTGATTCCCTGTATAACCTTCCATTTACTAGTCCAAAAATAGGGATAGTAGCATAGGAGAGATCCATTTGAAGAGTGCCACCTAGCCTCTTCATCCATGATCTTGATAACAATCATCCAAATTTAGGTGGGATGTCTACCACTACTATATCCATAACCATAGTTTTCATGGATGCTTGGGTTAAAGTTACAGCCAAGTCCTTGATCATTCCAAGACATTTGAATTTTCGAGAGTCAAAAGAGAAAATATTGTGGTTAGACTTAGTAATCTCTAACCCAAGCTCATCCATGACTGCCTTTGGCATTAAGTTGTGAGAAGCACCGTATTCCAACAAACAATTATGTAGTGTTTTGTCATGAATGTTTAGAGAGATGTAAAAAGGTGGACAACTTTCATCTCTATATTCTATCATTTGGCCCAGAGTAATGGTTGGCTTTTCATCATATATATTGAGAATATCAGCAGAAGAGGATATGGATTTGGGATCAAGAGTTTTGAGGATATCTTTCTTGAATGTTTCATTTTTCATTAACTCAACCAAAGGGATGGGAATTTTAATTTTCTATATTTTAGCCTCAAAATTGAAAGAATATGAGATTTTATCAAAGACCTTTACCTCATTTAAAGGAGCTTTCTGAATTCCTTTCTGGTCAGTAGGGGTCTAACTTTTCTGAATTTGTTGTTTGACAGGGACAATAGTCTTCTTGGGAGGAGCTGGTGCATTTGCTTTTGAATAATCTATTTGTTTTTCCTCTGATGTCTAATCATTTTTCTTGACAGGGGCTACACTCTTCTTGGGAGAAGCTGGTGCATTATGTTTTGCATCATTGGACTTATATATGAGATTATATCCATTCTTCTCTTCCATTTGAAATAGGCCATCATCAACAAAACTTTCATTTATCTGTTCAATCATTAACGACTCTTCATAGTCATGTTGTGTCAGATAAGATTTCCTTGTCTCCTCTCCAACACAGTGAATATTATCTTCTCCATCTTCTTGATAATCACCTTCATATTCTTCCATCACGACATTCTGAAGAGGAGCCTTTATCCTATGATCCTTAGTAGGATTCCTTTCTCTTTGAAAAATATACATTGGCTGATTATTTCTTCTGAAATTGTTGGGATTTTGATTTGGGTTTCTACCTGCATAATCATAAGTGCCCCTTCCCTTGACAGGTTTCTTATTTTCAATTTTGAGTTTAGATATCTCAAAAGTTAGAGATTCTAACATCTTAGCCATTTTATCTAACTTTGGGTTTGCATTGGATGAAGAAGAAGCTTCGTCTCTTGGTTTTCTTCTATCAGTGTTTCCTTTCAACTTATGGGCAGCCAATATATTTGATTCCACCTCAAGGGCAGCATATTGCATCAAAGATAGTGTTGGTGACCTCCTTTCTCTCAAAAATAAATAAAACTCTGAGTCAAAAGAATCGGAATATGTGATTTTGGCAGAGGCATCTGAAGGTTTTATCTCTGCTGGTATTTTACTATACATCCGGTTAAACCTTTTAGTAAAATCAGAGACTGACTCACCATTTTGTTTCCTTAGATTTCCAAATTCAATGATATAGTATAGAAATCTCTTCTATCACCCCAGTGTTTCAAGAAGGTATCATCCAATTGCTCAATGCCAGTTATTGAGCCATCAAGGAGTTCTTTGAGCCACTTCCTAGCATGGCCATCTAAACTTTGGACAAAGACTCATGTCCAAACATCTTCCTCTTCAATATTAAGGTTTTCAGCATAACTGTAGAAGTCCTCAATATGTTCTCCAGCAGTCACATCGCCCTCACCTGTGAATTTGTGCATATACTTCTGATAGTCTCCTATCGTCATAACTGATAATGGATTTGGAAATATAAGTGGTGCATACCTAGTAGCTAGGATTTGTTGCATCTTGGTCAAAGGAGGAGGTGCAACCATAGTGAATAAGGGTGAGAGAGGTGATAGTATCTTCTTTGTTTCCTCAACACTAGGGAAATTTGAAGAAGGTGAATCCTCTAATGTGAAAGAAGTCTGATATGAGGCTCTATAGAAATTGGCAAGCTGTTCAGCTAAGTTTTCTTCACCTTTAGAAGACAACTCTTGAAGAAGATGTTCTACAACAAGGAGCCTAGTGTAAATATTTAAATGTTCTTTCTGCTGTGAATGAAAAGACTCAAGAGAGGAAGAACTATGATTTCTTTCTAAGGTCTTAGATTCTTTTTCAATCAATTTTGAATCTATCAATTCATCAACATTGATATTTTCCTGTTGATAAGAAAAACTTGATTATTCTATAGTAGTTACAATTGCTTTTTCATCAACACTCTTGGAAAAATATTCAATTTTTTCTGTAGTAGATTTTTCAGAACTAAAGAGAAGATTACCTTCTATGTTTGATCTTGAATTTTGACCCTGGAATGGTTTTCCTCTTCTGAGAATTAGTTCTGGATTGGGCACTGGTGTGACAGGTGATTCTTGTGGATTCTCCCTGGTACTGATCCTCTTCGAAGCCAGGATGAACTTATGGAGTCGTCAGATAGATAATTACAACTAATGTAATGTCTAATATTTGTCTATCATCAAAGATCATCCCTGTGTCATATCCCAGGAAAGTTGTGCTTCAGTCTCGACTCCCCGACAACGACACCAATTTGTTATCACTCCAAGAAACTCTTTGGGGTGTAGACCAAATATGCTTGGTAACTCGAGAATATGGTAGCTTAGGTATATTTGGGACAATGGGATAACTCAAAATCTGATGAAATTAACCACTTATCATGTATCTGAATAAGACAGTGCTTTTACATAAGAATAATCAGACAACAAAGTTGAAAAAGGGGATGAAGAATACTAGTCCAGATAACCAAATACAACCATGTGCAGGGTCATAAAAGACAGTAAGAAATTCTTTAATCCAAGTTTATGATCTTAATAAGAAGATGACAATTCTTAAAATCTAAAGTAAACTGGAATAAAGTGTAGAATCATGAAATATATGAAAGAATCTGATATTAAAAACAAAAGAGGACTGTGATTCTATTATCAGAATAAGAAGTAAAGTATAATAGCTAGAAAATGTCTCCCAGATTGAACCCTTATCTCTTAGAAAAGATAGGCATTTATAGCCCTTTACAATCGGTATTTTAGATCCTGAAAACTTGGATCTGTATCTAAATATAGAAAATAAAACTAACTAAATACAATTGATAAGCAAAGACTAGTTCCTAGAACTTGAACTATCTTCTATGTTGATCTTGACAGCTGTACTTCATCACATTTAGGACTATATTGTGTCATGGAAGGGTAAAGGAACCTGTCTTCTGTAGCTGGACTCTTTTAATAACCATAACCGAAACTTTAGTTGACCAATTTATCATTTGGTCTCAAAATCTCCACGAATCTCTGATGCTAAGTGTTTCTTGATTAGGTGGTTAATCCTTCGATGCTCTCAAACCTTTTTTAAATACTTCAAAATCACCTCACTCTAGCTTATCTTTCCAAAAAATTATTTTTGTACTTTCACTAGCTAATTCACCTTACGATCTGTTGGTTAGCTGGTGAAAGTTCTACTTTTCACCAGCTAACTGGTTGTAATTTTACCCTTTGCGCTGGTGAAAGTTTTGTCTTTGGCCAAAAAGGAACCTTTGATCTCAAAAATTGTTGTTTTACCAAAAACTTAGTGTGCCTTTGATTTATCTCCCTGCATATTCACAGCAACCTGGGCCAGTACCTGTGGATCTGGATGTGAATTACTCTTCCGCTTCAATTTATTAATTTTCCTCTTAAGGCGTTTTGCTAACCACCACAAACTGTTATAGTCCTTGGCGATTTTCTTCTTTCTCTTTTTGTCTTTGACACTCTCACGAGCCAACTTCTCAAATGCTGCATTTGTCTTTGCAAAATTGTCAGATAGGGATTTGTATCTTGCCTTGATTACTCTTTCCAAAACCTCATGTTGTGCAATCACCTCTTTTAGTTCCTTATTTTTTTGTGATTTCTTTGACTTCTTACTCTTTGATGTTTCACCTTCATCAATGGGAGTAAAAGTCTCACAGTCTTGTGCAATTTCCATGGAGTGTTCAAGACTTTTAATGGCTAGACTTTCATCTTCTTGCTCTGGCTCTATTTCCAAGTCTGTGTATGGAAAATTGAGAATATTTGTCTTTTTTACTGTAGGCTTCTTTGAATTGGTTTCAAATCCTAATTTTTTCTTTGCTCTTTTAGACTTTATGATGGAAATCCTATCCTCAGGTGGTCCTGGAAGAGCTCTCCTCCTCCTTGAGTTGCTCTGAGGAGTTAACTGCTTTTTTGCAGTTTTCTTCTGCTCATTCATGGGTTGAGTTTGGGTCTCAAAGCCTTCCCAAAAAAGAAAATGTTTCCAAGTCCTTCCTCTTTGTCTCAATTCTTCTAGAATTATCAATTTGATCAAGCCAAAATGAAAAAGGGTGTTTTTTATGCTTAGAAGTTCATCTCTAATATTTTTACATACTTTGGTTAGGCTTTTGTGAAGGAAGAAAGGTAAATTTAGGAGGGTCTTCCCTGTGAAATGATCTAAAAGTTTGAAATGATATAACATTATCTTGTCATACCTACCTTTTGAGGTGATATAGAGTTGAATGCCTTTAAACAGGTCCTTCCATTCATTTTCTAGATGAGAAACTGGCATGCTTTTCTTCTAGGTGATGTCTCTAAATTCTGCCTTAAGGTATACCCTAAAATTCAAATTCTTGGTTGTTGTTGTCTTAAACCAGCTTTGGCCTAATCTGGGTAAGTTGGTTTCTGTGGCAATGGTAGCTTCATCGAATATCATTTCTACAAAACCCACACTAGCTATGTTTCCATCATATGATTTAGCAAATGCTTCAGCTGTCGTTTGGTGGAAACCCTTTTGTAACCTTTCAACATAACTCATGAAGCCTATGTCTGAGAAATGTTTTTGCACATCTGGATGTGACTGTAATAATGACAGGCTATCCAATTCTTTCCTCAGCAATAAACCACTTCGTTTCCTTGCCATTTGTGACTCGAACCTCGGATGTTTTGCAGACAGTTGTCACGGTGATTTCCTGATTGAGCCAAGGTTTTGGCACTGGTGAAAACTCTTGGTGTTGCTAATTCAAAATATGGAACCATACCATATTACTTGTGAATCAGTGTGTGTTTTAAAATGAGTGCTGATTTGATGTCGTTGAGTGACTTGTACCTCCTCTATCTATGATGATGAATGTGAATTTGTTATCTCCAATGCTCTCATTGCTGGAACATGCAATCATGAGCACGATCCGCCATAATATCCGATCAAACATGCACAACAGTATCATCATCATCATTCGCTTTGACCAGCGCCTAATAATAATTATGTGATGTGTGTCGAGCGTGTCTTCTTTTCAATTTCTGGAATTGTGGAAGAAAAACATGTTTTTTACGCTTTCACCAGCTAGCTTGTCTATGGGAGAGTACTCCTTAACCGTTGAAACCCGCTGCTTTCACCAACTAATATCAACCTTGCAACATGTGTTAGTTGTTGAAAATATTTTCACGAAATTTTATAAAAACAACCTTTATGGATCAACTTATTTCTAAGGCATGAATTTAAAACCTAAGTTTTGACACTAGAAGAGTCTAAAAATAAATAGAGAATCCTACATATGACCATGCTATCACCTACAAAATGAAACAAAGTGACTGATTCATTTTGGGAGCTAATAGATTGGTCCCACTTAGACCCTGTAATCATGCTTATACAGTTAATCATTTTTTGGTTGTCGTCGGGGTTTTTTCTCACCCATGTCCACACCTATTTTTCTCATCATTTGCCGATGATGACAACTGTGATGTTTCCCCTCTTTTTTTGAATTCTCCTGTTCCTTAACGACTGTAATCACCAATCAATTTCCTCTTTGTGTACGACCTTTGGAGGTCCTGTTCACTAAAAAAGGAAATCCTAGACCTTTGGAGCTCCTGTTCCAGTCTCCATCCCAGAGTCATACACTGTCTCTGACACCAACAACCATGATAGGACATAGAACTACCTCAGTTACATCAATATTCTAGACATGTTTGAGAATGAAACACTCCCGCTAAATGATCCAGACATTGAGGCATATAAAAATATTAGAAAGAGAGGAATCTGCATAGTAGTTGCTCACCTCGAGATTTTTCCTTACAATGATGCAACAAAATGGTGTTTCACATATGTGAAAAAGGAAACAACTTTAATACTCAATGCTTCGATTTTCCCAATTTCCTTGCTCAAAGCGAATGACATCAGGGCTAGATAATAAACCCCAAAACCAACACCGAACCTAAATGAGTCTTTCCTCAAATAGTTCAGATTCGAGCATGAATACTTAGAGACCCTCATGGAGGATTTCGTTTATGATGAAGAGTGGCTAGAAAAAAGGCAAAAGGTATGTTATAGAACGGTATCTTAAGATTCCCTATAGGGTGTTAAATACCATGATCTGTCGACTCTATGGAAAAGAAAGAATCACTCATTTCAAGATGGAATGGTTCCCAATGGCCTATAAGATTTCCCAGAATGGCCATGTGTTCAATTGGGAGACCATCCTCTCATTTAGCATTGATTAATGCAATCAATATCTCAAGAGCATGAAGAATCTCGATTTCTACATGTCCGCATATATAAATGACACTATGTGTGCCGTAAACTCATTCCTAATTTTCAACTGGTTTTGGAATCTAGACAAGGGCCTAATTCAATTTTATTGTTCTGAATTGTGGGAGGTAAACTGTAAGATATTTTTATATGACATATGCGATAAATTCCTGGCCCCTTTACATTAGGCCATCTTTGGCATTTTCCCACACAGGATCTCCCCCGACACTTTCAAAGGTTTGAAGGACATCGGGGACTCATACGTGAAGAAATAATACACTTACATTCAGGTCTATGGGGCCACAAGAGAACCACACTTACTACCAAAGTATGTGCCTGATAAGTTTTTGGCAAGGGAGATTGCATACCAGACTCTTGAAAAAGGGGCCACTGCCTACCTTTTAGAAAAGAACAAGAAATAATGGCCAATTGTCCCCATCCACGTGGGGTCATATTCTTTGGTGAACAACAATCAAGATGAAAAGGAAGCAGAATCACTCAAGGAGATATGTCTCTATTTTGGGGAACCCAAATCACACGACCCTCACAATGTATTTTATGAGCACATGAAGGTTGTACAATTAGCACCATAGACCATGCATGAGTCTCAGTTATCCGAGGATGTTTTTTGAGGTGCACTAATTTTTGAAGAAGTGATAGAAAGGATTACTACCGACATGGCCCAACAACAACTGGGAAATGATGATGAACAAGATAGAAGGTTACAACTGCAGAAGTTCTGAGCTCTCCTCCACCAAGATAATAAAAAAATAAGTGAATAAGAGAAAAAGAGAAGAGACAAATAAGTTGAAACGACGAGGAAAGATGATGAGCCTAAGGAAAGATACCAACTATTAAAGAAGATAGAGGCCGAAGATAATCAGGATGTGCTAGAAAAAAGTAAAACTAAATATTCTCCATCTCGAAAGGTTGGCACTAGGAAGAAAGAAACAACAAACCGAGGTAAGACACCATCAGTAACACTGGGAGAATCCCAAGAAATGAATAATAAATATAAATCTGACAACACAGAAGTTAGAGACATCATTTTAGAAAGTTCTGATGCTATCATCGACCTGGATCCTAAAAGCAATGTGGTCAATATCCCAATAGAAGAATGCACTCCTTTGGCTTCTATTCAGACAAGAATATTTTTGCTCACCTCAGAAGGACTTGGGTTCGAAGGAGAAGTGGTCTCAGTTGGGGATTATTAATATAGCCACAAGACCTGAGCCATAGAGAATAGGGCCCCCAAAAGAAAAAAAGAAAAGATAGAATCAAGCCAGAATGTTCCCGGAAGGAATATCAAATGGAAATTTGGGCTTTATGAAAAGGATAATTTGCTACAAGCAGCCTCGGTGCTTAGTTCCTTTATTGGGGTAAACATCATATCAATACATGAGGTCATTGTATCTTTAGAAAACGCAAAATCTAGGATTGCGGAGCTAGAAATGACCCTGGCGACCATCAAACAATCTACTTCCAGTGAGAAAATAGAGGTAATTTAGTAGGCCAAGGAGGCTTATGAGGAGGAGATTAAAAATCAATTACAGGCATAGGAGGAATTTTTGCAAATCAAGTTCACTAAGTCAATGTCACTGGTATAGAAGGACCATGCTAGCGATATGCAACAACTTGAAACCTCACAAAATATGGAAGTGACTAAAATCAAACCACAATTGGAAGAATTGAGGTCTTTCAATAAAAAAGGTCAAGACGAATTCCAGAAGATACAAGTGGAGAACGCAGTTTTGAGGAAGACTATAGAATATCACCAAAGATAGACAACGATTCTTGAGGCGGTGAAGACAAAATCCCTGTAGAAAAATGAAGAGCTTCAGAGCATGCAGAAAAGGAGTTTCAGTGCACCCAATAGAGTTATGGTGATTGAATATGAATGGGCACAGTTTGACTCTTAGGTGAAAGTTGTCCAGGAAAAGTATCAAAAACCCCTGTAATCTTATGACATAATCATAGAATGGAAAGAATCTCCACCAAAATTGCTATCCTCAGAAACCCTCATGTTGTATTCTTACGAGAAGACAATCCTTGATTGTCGAATGTTGGAAACAGGTATGGAAATTATCGTCGAGGTGTTAAATACCCAGGAACAAGTCACAGTATCTTTCACAAAGGTATAAATATCATCCAATGATATAATCTCGCTATTCTTAATTGATTCCCTGAGGGAGATCGGAAAATATTCATCAACCCAAACAGTAATTGAAGACGTGGACACTAGGTGAAACCTAGATCAAAGAGAAATCGAAGCGACCAACAGAATCAACGTGGTGGTTATTTAAAATAGACTAATCCAACTCTCCAAAATCATCACCCTAACTGAAAATGTTGTGCAACGTGTTGAGCAGAGCCTCAAAACAAAGATCATTATTCCCATGTGCAAAATTCAGGTTGACCTGGAGAGGTCATAGTTTCTTCAAGTAGATTCCATACTTGAAGACTTAAATAAATGAATGAGTGTCATATATGCGAGGGAAAAACCTTCAGGGCTTCCCTAAAGGATTATTTTTGTAATTAAAAGTTTGTAGGGTAAATTAGATTATCATAATTATTCCCTAATTAGGAAATGAAAGATGAAGCATCGCTTTAGTATCCCAAACATTATCAATATGAGAATTGAAACACAGTCCCATGGTACCTCTATAAATGGGATAATTGTAATGAAACAAGGGATTTTGGTTCTTTTGAGAAAGACTTGTATTTTTACTTCTATTTGAATAAAGGACTGGAGACAATTTGGGAAACAATGGATTTTTTGTGTATGATTGTGACTATTCATATCTATACATATGTTCTTTGTGATAATAAATTTTAATCTTAGAAATATTTCTTGATGGATGTTCTATGATTTAAAATTGTTATTGTTTTCCTTTATGAATACAACAATTTGGTAGCTCAGTTTGTCAAACAAATTTCATTAGTTGCAAACACCTTCTAGATCAAATTTCTATATCACCTGTGTTATTAATTTGTTCTTTGAAAGTAATACACATTATTCACTGTATTCATCTATTTAACTAGTTTTCTCCTGATTAGGATAGGTTAGTTTAGTTTTTAGTTTAGAAAATGAATTTTAGAATAATAATCATACACCTTAACTTAACTTTAGTTAGTTGTATTTACCTCTTTTTATTCCTTTTTAATTCATCTGAGAACCTTCGGTTCTCAGATTCATATTTAGTTATTATTTTAGTTAGTAGGTAACTGGGCCAAAATCCGGTCAGAAGTGCTATCCCAAATGAGAGTGGGTCTAATTGGGACCTGTCATTGGTATTTTTCCCTCATTTGATTGAACAGGTCATTTATGGCCTGTCAGCAGAAATGGCCCTAGAAGGAGGGCCATGTAACTGAATGGATTAAAATAGAAATTTAAATCCTTCTCCTTTTGCCCCACAAGTAAGATTTTCCTCGTCAAGTGATTCCCACCAAGTTCACCTCGAACATATTGTTTTCCCTTCGAAGTATGTTGTGAATACGCCAACTCAGGTCAGTACTCAGCGCTTTCCCACTCACCCTAAAACATCCTTCTCTTCCCCTCAACATGCTATTCTAATCATCTCATAGATCGAAGCCATAGTCATATGATCGACCGAACGAACCAACCGCACATTGACTAGACAACTTAGTAGACAGATCAGACAACTACCCTTGGATTACTCTCTTCTTGAAAATCAAGAAGAACTTCAACATACATATCCCTATTTTTCCGACCTACACTCCTATCAAAAAATTCATTCGGTTGGGACCCCTGAATATCACATTCATGAGGATACTTTTGATTTCTCCGAGGCTTCAAAATTTAATATTGAATATCATATACTCACTAGTGGGGAAGGAGGTAGACCACCCTCACCTCTCGAGTCACCCTCTCACACACCCAGAGACATGTCAAAGGAAAACTATGAAGAAAGAGGTGGATCTGAGAATAAGCCTGAAGATAACCCTTATCAAATCATTGTATATCAGCCCCCAAACATGGTTGGAGCAAACATGAACCAAAATCCTCCCCACTACCAACCCTATTTGTTTGTCGATGCATTCATTGTGCCAGGGATCCAACATGACATGCCGAGAAAACTGGGAAAGTTGTTGCCTAAATTTGACCCTGAAAAAAATATTCAGTCGAAAATCACGTTAAGAAATTCATGTTGACTATCAGGTTACAAATAATTTATCACGAAGATGTCATCTGTTGTTTTTTTTCCCTTAATTTTTAATAAAAAGTGTCAACATGGTATTTCTCTCTAGAATAAGCCACCATTCCGAACTGGAGAACTTTTGAACCTCTTTCCTCCGAATGTTCGGGGAAAACAAAACACTAGCCACTCAGGTTCTTGAACTCTCAAGAGTCAATATGGACTCAAAAGAGTTAGTTAGTGATTACAATCAATGATTCCTTAATTTGTTAAAACAAATCCCATAGGCCTCAAAACCCACGGAGGATGTCACTATCGAATTCTACACCTCTAGTTTACTCATGTCCATGGCTATGTATGTAAAAAAAATCTGAAAAAGACACTCTAGAAGAATATTTCCATACTAAAAGACTCAAAAGGTACTAAAATGTTAATAACATATAGACTAGAATTTCCTTGCACCAACAATATTGTTGAATATGAATCCCTACTACAGGGGCTAAGGAAGGAAGCCAACTTGAAATAAGAAAAAATCAAGGTATTTGGTGATTCCAATATCATCATTTCCAAGCACAGTATGCGAATTGAAATCCATTTTCATTGTTGATGAAGGCAAGCTCCTAGGCTTCATCATTTCCAAGCACGGTATGTATATTGAACCTAAAAGAACCAAAGTGATTGCTAAGGTTCCTCCCCCTCACACATAAAAATTATGCATTCGTTCTGTGGAAGAATAAATTTTGTAAGACGGTTCATTCCCAGTTTTTTCGAAATAGTAAAACCCCTACAAGACATGATAAAAAAGAATGTTGAATTTAAATGGGGTTTTAAAGAGAAGGAGGCCTTCAATAAAATAAAAGCATATATTGAGCAAGAACATGCACTATTGAGCCATGATTTTGATCGAGATTTCATACTCTACACATTTGCCTCCGATATTGCATTTACGACTATCTCAACATAGAAAAATTCGGAAGAGACGAGTTTCTTATGAAATTTATTAGTTCAGGTCTACAAGGAGTTGAGCTAAATTATCCTAAAGTTGATAAATAGGCATATGCAATATTCAAATATGTCTATCACTTTTGACCATTCTTACTCAAATCTAAAACCAAGGTTATTATTCCCTATCCAACCATCAGAAACCTCCCAGTACAAAGAGATTTGGAAGAGAAAAGAGCCAATTCGATTACAGCTCTGCAAGAATATGACCTAGAGATCAAACCTGCAAAAATTGTCAAATGGTAAGGGCTATGCAAACTAGTCACTAAATCCCCCTGCGTCGAGTATCAAGAACATGCTTTGTATCAAGACTCTAAGCTATTTGAAAAATAATTCTATTACATCCCAGTCGGTTCAAACCCATGGTTCTATGAAATGAAATATTACTTTACTCATGGATAAGCTCCACATTATCTAGACCCCAAAAAGAACAGGTCCTTAAGGCTCAAATCTACCCAATATTATATTATCCAAGGAATTCTATGCAGAAAAAACTATGATGACGTATTCCTAAGATGTATGGAGAAAATATACATTGAGAATGACTTGTACAAGCTCCATGATGGACCCGTGGGAGAACATTACGATGGAGATACTACTACACACAAAATCCTCAGAGTTGGATGTTACCAGCCCTCCATATTCAAATATTCCTACACATATGCAAGGTGATGCCATCAATGTCAAAAGTCAACAGGAAGAGAGAAGGAAAATTCTTTCCCTCTACATCCAGTGATCATCGAACGTCCATTTCAATAATGGGGGTTGGATGTAATCAAGGAAATCAATTAAAATTCCTCCCAACTGCACAAATACATCATGACAGCCACTTACTACTTTACCATATGGAGTGAGGAAATCCTCTTAAATACTATCAATGAAATATAGGTGATCAGATTCCTTCAATATCATATCATCACCAGGTTTGGAGTCCCTGAATCATTAGTCTTTGATAATGAAGAATATTGTTCTTCTCTAAAATTCACTGAATTTTCCCTAGAAAGAAATATCAAAGTTAAATATTCAACAAATTATTACCCACAAGGGAATGGTTTGGCAGAATCCACTAACAAAAACCTCATCAACATCCTCAGGAAGATGGTTAATGACCATCAAATAAAATGACACCTTGCTTTGCAAAGTTCCCTTTGGGCCGACATAGTAACTCCCAAGTCATCCATTGGTAACTCCCCTTTTTTGCTAGTATATGGATAGGAGGCCACCATACCTACTCACACTTTCTTACCATCTTTGAAATTGTCCCAATCCATCCGTGATGAGACTTTCCC
Source organism: Picea abies (assembly GCA_900067695.1). NCBI lineage: Eukaryota > Viridiplantae > Streptophyta > Pinopsida > Pinales > Pinaceae > Picea > Picea abies. Next base: position 22,420 of record CBVK0101019985.1, read on the forward strand.
AGTGATGCAAGAAAAGTTAAACATGATTTTAAAATTAGAAGAAGAATGAGAGAAAGCTAAAATGAGCTTAATAAACCATCAAGAAATAATCAAAAGGTGGTTTGAAAATTCATCTATGGGTAATAAATATTTTCATGAAGGGGATCTTGTACTCAAATGGGATAAATAAAATGAATTAAGGGGAAAATGCATGAAATTTCATAAGTTGTTGTTGGGACCTTATCTGATCTAACAAAAAATAGGTCCTGGTACCTTCCGACTTGAAACATTACAGGGAGAGGAAGAGGAGCTCCCTGTCAATGGCCAAATCCTAAAAAGACACTTCTCCTAATAACCCATGGTGATGGTAGTCTTGTACATGGTAGGAGATCCTTTCTTTTTAGTTTCCTTTCCTATTCCTTTCTTTTTTCTAATCAGTCATATTTTCCTTTCTTCACATATTTTTCCCTAGATGTTTTTCTTTAGCATTCCTTTTTCTTTTCCCTAGTGCTTATCCACAATCATTAGCATTTCAACACTCCCTACCATTATTTTTCCCATAATCATAACCCTTTGGTTTCATCCCATGCAACCATTTTGATTTTCACACACCTCTCACTCTATAGTCATTAAAATATCTGTAACTACACGTTTCTGCGCAAAAGATGAATACACGTGAAGAGGAGTAGGTTCACTCAGTCCAAGGGAATACCTCGGACCTATAAAATTACATACCTTCCGATAGCTCGTATCAGTCATATTTACTATGTGTGACGACTCTCGAGATAGGCCTGTGTTCCACACCATCTCAATGGATTGCTCTAAAAAATGATATTCCCTCCATATTTTCGGTGGTGTTACATTTTATTCCTTAATCTTACTATACCATCGAGGCATGTGAGGGACACGTGATAAAGAAACATCGATCGAGATCTGCATCTCAAAGTAACTCTCGTATCACCCCACTTCCTTCTCGCCTTCACACATGTTGCAAAAGAAATACATAAATCATATATCTAAAACAAATGAAGGAAGAGAAACAAAAATTCCAAGAATTTGGAAGCACTCTAAACTGTGGGAAGTATAAGAAAACCCATCGAGGCTATGGATGCTCGCTAGCAGTGGGGCTATGCTTGTATGATACCAAGTCACCTTCATCGGGGGGATATGGAAGATCATTTGAAGTAAATGAATGCTAAGAAATATAGGTGAGGAACAAACTATGGTCCATATTGATCGGTAAATATTTCTCTATAGTGCCCCCCGTCATGTTTCATTGTTGGATTACATAAACCCCATGAAAACGCACTGGAATTATGCAGAATATCATCAACAACGAGTCTTTCCTTTGATTCTTAAGGCTAGTTGAATGTGGGGTCCTCAACCTACAAGCTATATGAACTATATAAAGGTAACAACATACTTAATGAGGTCTCAGTATTTTTATTTCCATCTTAGATATAATTGGTTGTTCCCAGTGTAGCACCATTTGTTTTGATGGAACAACAACCCTTTCCCCCATTTAAATTTTTTCAAATATTAATGCGAGGATGCACTTTCATACGATATCTATGGTTAAATAATATCTACTTGTTTGGAACTAAATCTCGTCTTCCCATCTACTTCTCTCTTTTCCTCCCTTCTTACCTTTGTCATCATCGAGTTTTTCATCAAACATGCACACAAGCCTCCATGCATATTTCACCGACAACAATGCCTCACAACGTCGTCGTCGGAAGTTAATGATACACCCTCCTCTTTGCACTCCTATCCATCTTGTTGATGATGATATCCCCCCTCTCTCTCCTAGTCACTCCCCAAATCACACATAAACCTCTCTCTACAATACACCTCATCCTTCCCCCCTCATGGGTACCTCAATTCAATCAATGCGTAAGTATTTCCTCTTTCGATGTGTGTCAAGGTTACAAAGGATAACGTACTCAGCTAGTTAATTTCATCATCATATTTCTCCCTAGATTCTTCCTTATTTTTCTTCCCCTTCTTGATGACGATGACACTGTTCATTTCTATCCAATTGTCACATCCTTTATCCTGCAACTCCTTGTTGGCATGTTTACAAGAAGAGTTTGCTTGCCATTGATGGCAAGAACAACATCGACGATGGAAAAAAGGAAAATCATAAGCTCAAGAGGAGGAGCAAAAAGTATGCAAAGATAAAATTATCTTAGGAGAAGGATCGTGACCGTCGGATCTACAATCCAAATCAACGACAGGGATGAATTGTGGAGATCGAAAGAAAAATTAAACAACTCGCTAGTTCTAATCTCGCAATTGGTCTAGATCGACAGATCTCATAAACCCAAATATTGACAACTGTGGTCGATCCAACAAATGATCAAATTAATTCTAATTAAGTCGTGACCGTCGGATGCGCAATCGCCAAATAAATGACATGGATAAATTGCGGAGATCAAAAGGAGAATTAAATACCATGCTATTTCCAATCCCGCAATTAGTCAGGACTGTCAGATCTTGTAGCCTCGAATATCGACGATTGTGGTTAACTCACCTACAGTGCACAACTTCAAATTGAAAATTTTGGGTGACAAGTTAAATCACTCACAAGTTGTGGTTCCGAAATCATCATTGATCATAGATCTGCTTTGAGATTCTTCATAAACGTTGGATCATTTTAAAGTGGAAGGATAGGATAAGAAGAGTGTCAATTTGAGATTTGAAATCTCCAAAGTCTGGAGACCCGGAGAGCCAAAATGAATCCTCAACCGTTGGATCATCCAAAGTAAACTTTATCCATCAGATCACTCTAAAGTGGAAGGACAGGATAAGAAAGGGCTGAGATCCAAGACCACGATCACCTAAATATTCGTTAGTCGTCAGATCAAATTAATTGAAGAGTAAGTTAAACAAGGCACTGGGTTTGGGAATTTGAATACATGAATCTTCATCAGTCGTCAGATCAAATTAAGTGGAAGGATATAATAAGAAAATATGGAGAGCCATTGGATTTAATCTAAGGAAAATCTACACCGCAAATAGATCGAGTCGTTGATCTAAGATCCTGATCAACGAACAACATTTGTTTCAGGTCTAAAGATGTGAGGAGGTTATGCTCCGGAAAAAATATCGCCTCGAGAATTTAGTTTGAGATTTGAAATTCCTGAAGCCTGGAGATCTAGAGATGCAATGTAGATCTCAACTGTCAGATCATCTGAAGTAGATATCAACCATTAGATCGTCCAAAGTAAATCTGGGTTGTCTGATCCAGAAAAGACATGGCGTAATCCTGTGGACTCCAAATAAAGACCTAAAGTAAGCCTCAACTGCTCGATCCAAGAGGACATGTGGTAGACCATGTTAGCAAGTACATGTGGGAGATCTACATCAATAAACCTCGTCAGCAAGGACATGTGACAGACCACATTGGCAAGAATATATGGGAGACCGTGTCAGCAAGGATACGATTCATCTGATCTGAAAGATCACTTCAGGAGCATTCTCATCCGTTGATCATACTACATTAAATTTTGAGATTTGATTTGGATACATGAAGGAGATATCGACCATTGATCGAGAAAGGAGATGCAGAACTGTTGATTTGGTTGAAAGGTCAAATTCCCAAAGTAAACAAGGATCGTTGATGTGATGAGGGACACGTGTTAGTGGATTGTCAACTCTGGAAGTTTGGTGTATGGGAAAAGTGAGGTTTGAGATTTGAAACTCCCAGAGCCCAGATCATGAAGTAAATATCAGTCGTCTATTTAGGGAGATTATATCTGATCCACATATCATGAAATGACATATCTGAACCATCCGTTCAGGAGCACTATCAAGATCATGAGATCGACGGTCCCATTGCATTGCAGGGACAGAACATGCTCGAGTCTTATTTTTTCTTGAGCAGGCCGCAATTGAAACCACGGTTTTGATGAAAGGGTACGTGGCATATCGAGGTAAATTATGGGGCAAAAATAAGTTTGATTCAAGCCACCTTTGGATGCACCCGTAATCGTGTGGTCACGTGAATATCATCGCCCAAGTTTATATCAAGAAATGGAGCTAGCATTCACAAGAGTGAGTTCGGGAAGTGCCTTTTGAATAAGCGTTTGGTCACTACCATTGGTCAAGTGAAGGAAGAGGCTTATAAGCCAAAGAAGCCAAATATGACTGGCTGTAACTAACAGATAAGACAAAGAGTTGCGACTGCCAAAGAAGCCAAGGAATCTCAAGATAATGCCCACTGATGATGAACAAATTTGGCATAACCACCATAGAAGATGAAGCTTTTCCATGATGATCATACAAAGGACTCACCATGAGATAGACATGCAGAACAGAGGAGAGGGTGGTTTTTCTCGTAAGCCATGTAGCTGTGAGGAAGAGATGCAATGAACAACCTGAAGCACAGAACAATGAAATAGTGAAGGGCATGCAGAGGCATATCACATAGAATGGAAGAGGAAACATAGAGAATATAATGCAGAAGATAAGTTGAACAATGTGGTAGTGCACTAAAGGAAAGAGAGCATAGCATAGAAGCAGAAAGATGCAAAGGAAGAACAAAGCATAGAAGTTGAAGGAGCTAGAGGAGACATGGAGTTGTAACAGACCATATCAGAGATAGAGAAAGTAAGTAAAATTTTATATCTCAGGGTGGTAGGGTGATGTTAGGGAGGACTTTTGTCCTTAGAGTTTCAAGTGGGTGCTTTAACACAGGGAGTTGTAGATTCCATCTGGTTGCAGCCAAAAAAACCAGGGTGGAAAGGAGGTGCAAGGGAGAATTAGTGTTCTCTGTTATACAAGTTGGTGCTTTTGTAACTGGAAGTTGTTGCTTCCATACAGCTGGTGTTGAAACACTCAGGGAGTTTGTGCTTCCTTCTAGTGGGTGCTAGAGAAACCAGAGAGTTGGTGCTCTCAGCAAGTTGTTTCTTGTAAAACAGAGGTTGTAGCCTCAAAAGGAGTTGGTGCTCATAAGAATGATTATGTACAGAAAATAAAGATTACTTATCATATCAAGAAGAAGAGTTTTTTTCCCTTTGTGGGTTTCCTCAAGAAATATCTATCTCTATATATTTCATGTGTGTGATTGATGTTGAATATTCTATTGCGTACTTCCCTACATTATTGTGATCATCATTAGGAGTTCTATAAAGAGTTTAAAATGGGCATAATTGCTTCAACACGGTAACAACTGATTCACCCCCCTCTCAGTTTTCCAACACTCCTATGAACTGAGTTGTCACCAATCGCACCTCCACTATAGATCTCACATGGTCTAGTTAATGGGTCCCCTCACTGCCACCTTGACGTATTGTTAGCCATAGTTATTGAAGGATTAGTGACCAAGGGTCATGTAATTGAACATTAAAATTAATGATTGGTCCCACATAGAACCTGCAATCATGCTTAAACAGCTAATCAAGCTTTGGTCATCGTTGGGGTTTGTTCTCAACCATGTTTTCACCTCTTTTTCTCATCATATGCCGACAATGACATTTGCAATGTTTCCAACCTTTTTTCAAATTATCTCCTGCCTTAACGACTATAATCACCAATCACCTACACACACATTTACTCTTTGTGTATGCCCCTAACTAAGTCCAAGTTTTTTCACACTTTTATTGATTGCGTGCCATTAAGGGGGGAATCGATGGCTTATTTTTTTGTTAAAAAGGGCACTAAGGCTTGTATTCTTTCTCACTGGTTCATGAAGGTAAAAAAGAGAAAACTTCATATGCAATTCTCTGTGATATTTTTCTAAATGACTATCACTCCTAGCCTGTAAATGAATATGAGATTAATTATTTCTTTTAAATATTGTTATTTCAAGGCCGAGACTACTCTGTTAATTATAATATGTTGGTTTGTGTAGGTGAGAGATTTCCAAAATAATCATCGAAAAATGGAAAGCCCAGACCTCTCGAGCTCATGTTGTAGTCTCCACCCAAAAGTCATACACTATCTCTAACAAAAACAACCATGATAGGATGGAACACTCCCTTAGTTACTCTGAGATTGTGGACATGTTCGAGAATGAAATATTCCCTCTCAATGATCCAAAAATTAAGGCATATAAAAATATTAGGAAGAGTGGAATCCACACAGTAGTCGCTCACCCCAATATTTTTCTTTACAACAATGCAATTGTTGGCACAGGGGAAAACCCAAGGTTCATTGCTTCAACAATGCACCAACCCTAACTACCATCCTTTTTAGAAACACCTACGAAGAAGGTGAAGTCTCACCTGAGGTAGAGGCAGGGGGGGTTATAGAATTCAAGTGTCTGTAACCAAGCTGGGACACAGATCTGTGATTACAACACTTCGTAGGGTACTTAGGAACAATGCATATTAATTCATTAGCTTTATTCACATCGCATATCAAACCATAAGTACAGATCGACATAGTATTAATGACAAAATATACATTGCACTTAGCATCATAAGTCATATCTCACACATTCAACATATATAAAGAATTAAACACCCATAGATCTATCTATCATTCATAACATTCAATGCACTAAGTAGAGTCACAGCATAAACATTACAGCACAAAAAAAACTATCAACACAAGATTTGCGTGGTTCACCCAAGTGTGGGGCTACGTCCACCAACAACTTCTTCTTCTTTATTAGTCTTTAATATATTACATTCATCCGCTCATGTGCACTAAGCCACAGAGCCAAGCTTCACACTAGATAGGTGATCTACGCACTAAGCACCAGATCCACCTTCCCAAAATCGAGTCAAGGCATAGAGCCAACTTCTCTATTACACACAAAGCCTTACATAAACAAAGAAACTCAGAACTGCTGGCCTCTTGCACTTAGCTACTTACACCGCTTCCACTAAACTTATCTACCTCTACCAACTTACAATCTTTACTTATTTATAATTTTACATTCCTTACAAAAAGGCCTAAACCCTAATGAACCCCTTGTTGGGTCCACAAAACAAGTGAGATCCTACAATCTCATCTCCGCCTAGGCTCTCCATCTTCGACCAACCTGTCGAATTCCAAAAGTGGTCAAAATCGACCAATGTTTCCTCAAAACTTGGTCGAGGGCCAACAAGCCCCCAACACTCACATGTGACTCGTCCCAAGTCACTCAAATCTAGGCAGTGTTGCTTCAATGGCCTTGAGCTTAGCTCGAGCTGCCTCAACTTATTACTTCACCTAATCCTCCTACTTAGTGAACTCTTGGATCATATTCATTGTAACAGGCCCTTCCAGGCACTTTTCCACTATCGCAACTACTTGGTCTAGTTGTGAACCTTGTCCCTCGATCTCTCCAAACACCATGTAGGCTTCATCCTACACCGGTTGTAGCCTCTGTGTGACTTCCATTACTATGCTCTAGATGGTAGTAATCTGCTGCTAGACAATGTGTTGTTCTTGTGATCTCTTCATTTTCTCGACTACAGTGAGTGACTTCATCTGCGTTGAAATTTCAGTGCCAGCTACTGCACCTCCTGTGGTTGTGCTTCCAAATTCCTAATTTTCGGGTCTTTCGTGAGGCCTTCATAGGTCTACGTACTTATGTTGCTTAGTTTCTTACATTCTAAGATGAAGACTCTGATCCTTTCCACTGCACTCTTAGCAAATTCCTCCCTCTGGTCATGTACTTCCTATGGAGTGCTCAGAACTTCTTGGATCTCCAACTCCGTTACCCTTGCTTGAAGCTATTAGATGGCCTCAACGAGATTCATCACTTGAACCTCGACTACCTCATGTTCCTCCCATGCCAAGCCTGGCACATAGTGAAGTGATTTTCTCACCACTTCTTTGACTGCAATCTTCTCTTTGAGTAGCTAGTCCTTTTCCCTCTATATCTTCACTTTGTCTTCCTCAAGCATCACCCGAAACTCATCTTTCTCATTTTCATATGCAATTACATAGTACTGTGCAACTCTTAATTTCTCCAAGATCTCCTATTTTTCTTTCTTGAGGGATTCTATAGCATTTTCCTTTTCCTCTTGGACTCACCAAAGCTGAGCTTCTATTTCATCTGCCAGTCTTCAAAGTTGGGTTGTTTCATCCCCCAACTCTGCAATCTTCGATGAGGAGGGCACAGTGGGTACTACGCGGCTCAATTGAATGGCTCGTTGAATTTCCTTCAGTTGCTTATCAACTCTTACGCACAAATATTCATGATTTGTGCCATATCTCTATAAGAGGTCCCCAAATGCATCCTCCATTGCTCTATATACTAGAATGATTTCATCCTCCATGAGCATAGTCTCTAGTTGGGGCTTACTAGTGAGGGTCTTCTTTCTTGTTGAAGGTTTCTGCAGAGAAACCTTCCTCTTCTTCTATGTTTTTGTCTTAGTAGGGGGATCCTTCGGCGGTGTAGCTTCACCTTCTCCTTGTTTTTCTCCTTATTCCCCTCCTCCTTCTTTATTTAACTCATCTCCTCCTCCTCCTGTGGGTAAGCCATGTCTACTTTCTTCCTAGGCATTGTCCTCCTCATCAGTCTCTATGTTCTGAAATTCCTCCTTTTTCTTCTTTTTCTTCTTCTTCTTCGCACTTGTCTGTCCTGCATGCTCGAACTGGGTGACCAAGGGGCTTCCAATGATGTCAGGGTCAGATATTTTTGCATCATCAACCGGTACTAGGAACTCCACCGGCCACTTCTTCGTGATCTATTCCATGTCTTCATTGGTCATCTTATAATAGGACTATAATTCTTCCTTACTCTCATCTCTATGTGCAGTGATATAAATAAAGTGCGGATCTGCATGGAACTTAGCTAGTGGTTTGTACTGGTGTAGAGTGTGTGGTGTCATGCATGGGAAATATTCAATAGCAACCTTCAGTTGCTGATAGTAGGCATGGAACACTGCGTTCGACTTCCATTTCTTCGACATATCATTTGTATACCATAAGGTAGAAAATATAGCTGTCAGTGGCTCTGATGGTTCAATTTCTAGAAAATCTACTCCCTTAAGCATTTTCCAAGTGACAAATGCAATCAACACAAGCAACCAACTGAAATGGAACTCGTATCCCTGATCCTGCGCTTCATGACAGTATTTCTTGAGCTCGTTGACAAGGTAGCCCACACAATTCATTTTCATACCCTCCAAGCATTTTTCTGTGAGGCCCACCACAAACCCGGTGACCTGCGTGGGTCAGTTATTTCTGATGATCTTTCCAGCTATGAGTTGGCAATCTAGGTGCACTACACCATCCTAGATGGAGGCTACCTTGTAGCCTTGCTTTCCCTTCTCAACTTCGTTGTATGCCTCCTTAATGTGTTATGCTAGGGAGCAATATGAGGTCTTCCCTGGGTAGAATTGTTGAGGGTTGGGTCCCTACATGCTCAGTCCTATGATCAAGTGGATCAGTGCTAGATCCATAGTAATGCACCTGTTAAGCCATAGATATCCTCCATGATAACATGACAAGAGGATTTTAACACAAGTGTTAACCTCCTGATGTCGGCCAAAATGAGGGATATTCATTACGTTCAATATCGTGGACTGCGTGAGCTCCTTTATCCAAGGATGGGAGACTATGTGAGGCTTCTTCCCGGTCATCTTCATCAAATATCTATGGGGTGTGAGAATCATGTAGTTATTTCTGTCTATAAGGTTGAAATCATTATTCTTCAATGCGGGGATCTGTCCTAAATGGGTTACAACTACGCGTATTCCCTTCGAAATGTACACGATGATCAAAGTGTACTCAAAATATTGTGGAATATTGTCATGGTTAACTACACCAGCCAAAGGTGGGATATAGTCTGGTAAGACCGATGAGATCTACTTCGCATTAGCCAAATCGTCACGGACCTTACTTCGCTTCTCAGACACGGGGTTGGCACATTTTGAACGTCGTCCAATTCAAGGGGAAGCTTGCAATCCTCTGGTCGATGATGCCTATACTCCCTTAGACATAGCTTTATCAGCCATAAAACTCTTCAAAACTCCTTTAATTGACTTCTCTAGATCAGTGTGCTCGACCGACATTCTCACTATTAACAAATAAGTTGGGGTAGGTGAACAGATAGAGGGGTAAACAATATATGGTGAGGTCTGATAGCACAGCTCAACACACACAATCACTTTGTTTGTTGTCTCAGATAATCACAGGTAGAAAAAAGTGGTCCTGGCACAGTGTCCGAAGGGTTAAGTAAGAAAGTGTCGTAATGGATTCCTCCAATGGACAAGAATGCCTCAATCAATGTGAATCCATCCGTTATGGCATGGTCTCAACATCTAACGACGATCTATCCACCCATAATTGTGTTTCCTAGCTGTTCTAGAGCATTGTTCTAATGATCGGGGCACCTCCAACAACCATATATCTTTTCCAGGGTGAATTCCCATTCTACGTGGTTATGTTGTTCCGACGAGGTTCAAATCCTTCAAACCTACCTCCTGCGAAGTTCCAATCTATGAAATCTTCCATATGTTCGCTAAAAATCCTTGTATCTTTTCCAACTTAGCCTTCTTCTCACTGATCTTCCTTGCCTTCTTTCCCATGATTTGATTCTCTCTAACTGTTTATGGGTTTCTCTTTCCATTCTTATTCTTATCTTCTCCTAGCAAAGTGACTTCGCACTACTGATGTATTCTCAAAGGGTTCGAAGTTAATATCCTTTCTCTTATTAATTTTAGGGTGGATATTCTTCTTTCTTGCATGGATAGGTCCTTCGAACCTTCTTGCGTTATTTCAACTTCGATAGCTAATTCTATGGTATTTTGTTTCTTCGAATCAACTTCTCATTCTTGTATCAGTCAATCTATTTTTCTAGCTATGAAATCCCTTAGTTCTTGCTTTTTCTTTTATGTAGCTTCTTCCTCTGATTTCCTTCTGATCTGATCTTTATCAATTCAAGTCTTACCTAGCAAGAGGGGGAAAGGGGCATTGTTCTCAACAAGCTTAATGACTTCAAATTCATCTTTAGTTGATGTTCCATGAAAAATAATAGGTACATTAGTAACTCTTCCACATAGGGTTATCATCTTTCCTTTAAACAAGCCTATTCTTCCCAATGAAGGTACCATAGTAGGATTTCCCAAAATTTCCCAAGTGCTTTCTGTCATAATATTTACTTGTGTTTCCTCATCCAAGACACAGTCAATGTTGAAGTCTCCTATTCGTGTATCTATATGTTGTTTTTCTTTCATGATCTCTGGTAAACTGACATCTTTGTGATCATTCATCATTTCTTTCAACTGTGCTAATGTAGTCTGAACTTTATCTGATTCTTTCTCTTGATGATATTCTAACATGATCTCATTCTCTTGACTCATGTTCATTCTTTCAACTTTAGCAATCATCCTTGGGAAATCCTCAGCCTCATGACCAAATATTTTTCAACAAAGACAAATATGACCTATACTAGGGCATTCCTTAGCAAGATGTCTCGGTCTTCTGCAGTTATAACATAATGTCAATCCCCTCTTTCTCTTGTAAGTTCCCTAGATTCTCCTGTACTGCGCACTAGGATCATAGTGTTGGACCTGCAATCTGCAAAAATTCTTTCTATGTTCCTACATCCACTTATTAGTCCAAAAGTTCCTTCTATGGATAGGAATAACATATCTTTATTTATTTCTATCAAATTTATTCAGATCAATGTTTTCTTCTAACTGTACCCTAGCTTTCATACTAGGATAAAATCTATCAAACATACCTAGATTCATGCTTTTGAAACAAAAAATTCCACTTATATTATTCTATCCAAGCACAAATCTTTACCTCTTTCAATATCTTACTTCTTTTTTCAGATCGATTTTCTTTATTAGCACAAAGTTTTGCAAGTCAAGTAGAATATTGTGCACTACAACAGTAGATCTACGCACAAAGATTCTCTTTTCTTTACTTCAGTTCCCAGAAATCACAGTTTTAGGTCTCAACAATGGAACCATTTGTTGGCATAGGGGCATACCCAAGGTTCAATGCTTCAACAACGCACCAACAAAACCCTAAATACCAGCCCTTTCATCAACACTTGCAAAGAAGGCGAAGTCTCACCCGAGGTAGAGGCAGGGGGTGTTACAGGACTCAGGTTTTTGTAACCAAGCTGGGACACAGATATGTGATTAAAACACTTCACACGGTACTTAGGAACAATGCATATTAATTCATTATCTTTATTCACATCGTAGATCAAACCCTAAGTACAGATCTAGGTTACACACTAATTATTAACTTATTAATCACCTAGATTTTTATATACTTATACACAATAATTATTAACTTATTAATAACCTAGATTTTTATATACCTATACACACTAATTATTAACTTATTAATAACCTAGATTTTTATATAGCTATACACACTAATTATTAACTTATTAATAACCTAGATTTTTATATACTTATACACACTAATTATTAACTTATTAATAACCTAGATTTTTATAGACTTATACACGCTAATTTTTTTTTAAGTAAAAAAGAGGTGGTTCTTGCTATATTAAGTGGAAAAAAGAAATACAATTGTGTTGAGGCTCCCATTTGTGTCGTTGTTTTATCGGAAATCATCACATTTTGCAGCCAATGTTGTTCCAATCAAAAAAAGGTTGGTCTGCCATCTGTCCTACCTGTAGGAAACCAGAGCAGATAGCATTCCATAGTCTGAATGGTGTCCATGGTGTTACAGTGAGTCCCTAGAAGCCTAAGCATGGCTCTGAGCAGTAAAAATAAATAGAACTGAAGCCTAAGAATGGCTCTGAGAAGTAAAATTAAACAAAACAAAATCATAACCATGGTGATTACCCGGGTGAGATCGGAAGAGCGTCGTGTAG
>CBVK0101019997.1:0-14312 GCA_900067695.1 Picea abies
ACATTTTTGTTATATTATTGGATATCTGAGATATCTCTGTATATTTCTTTGTTATATCTCCGCTCCCATTCTGTGCCGAAAATAATTTGAATCGAGAAGGATAACTTCCTGCGTCATTTCATAGTGAACTATGTCAATTTAACTAAAGGTTTCATGCATCTTTTGAAGAAAGACGGTATGTTCATATGGGATGAGTGAGCCCAGGAATCCTTCGATGCTCTTAAGAAATCTTTGGTATCAATGCCTCTACCGAAGCCCTCGGACTACAGTAGATACCTTTTTCTTAATATCGTCACATCAGAAGGGACAGTTGGTATGGTACTGGTTCAGGAGGATGATGAGCTCCATGAGCACATTTTCTACTATTTCATTCGAAACAAGTTTGGACCTGAACTTAAATACTCTCACATAGAAAAGTTGGCCTTGGTCGTTGTACATGCAGTTCAGAGATTACAGAACTATATGTTACTCTGAAAAAGTACCATAGCTACGGATATCAATCCATTTCAATACATCCTTCCCATATGTATCATAGGGGGGAAATACAATAAGTGGATTCTTATTTTTCAAGAATTTGATCTCGATTTCTCTTCTGCGAAATCTAAGAAATTGCTAGTTTTTGTCGAACTGATGTCAGACTTCCCTAGACTATATGAGGAGATTTTTCCTAACAATTCATTCGGGGATGACCATATTTTCATTATCTCATTTTTGGACCCCTGTTATGGAGACATTTTAACCATATTTTCATTATCTCATTTTTGGACCCCTGTTATGGAGACATTTTAATCTACCTTCAAACCTTGAATCTACCCCAGCATCTATCGAGAGACGATCAATGACGTATACATCATCAGGCTAAGAACTACCTTATTATCGACGACGCTTTGTATCGTCGAGGAGTGGATAATATTTTACGTAGTTGCTTGAATCATGATAAAACTGAAGTTTTTCTTAATGACTGTCATAGTGGGGTGTGTGGTGGTCATTTATTCGAGCTTGCGAAATCCCAAAAGATATTGCGAAACGATTTTTTTTTGCCGTCAATTTTTAAATATTGCGTTGAAGCAGTAAAGAAGTGTCACCCTTGCTAGGTGTTCACTTGGAAAATGCATTCTCACCCAGCCCCTCTTCACCTAGTAATCATCGTCGGTCCCTTCACCAAGTGGGGGGCGTATTTTATGGACTGCAACTCAGCCTCGGCTGGGGGGAACTAGCATATTATCGTGGCCATGGATTATTTCACTAAATGGGGGGAATCCATGCCTACCATTAAATCCAATGGTAAGACTGCATCATTATTTGTGTTCAATCAGATTATAGCCTGGTTCGGAATCACAAAAGATATTGTCAATGATCATGGCAGTCACTTTCGGAATAAAATAATAAAGGAGTTAACATCAAAACTAGAGTTTAAACATGGTCATTCTTACCCTTATTATCCCTAGAAAAATGGACAAGTAGATGCGATGAATAAATCTCTCGAGACCATTTTCTAAAACTTGTTAGTTAGAGTAAATATGACTGGCATGTGATGCTTTACCCTTCACTTTGGGCATACTGAACCAAGGTAAATACTTCCATTGGTGTCTCTCATTTTCAGTTATTACTTGGCGTGGAGTCGATTCTTTCGATTGAATGTGAAATCCCGTCCCTTAAATTCACAATTGAGCTCCTACCTTACACATTTGATTTAGAACACCTCATGTACTTATAGAACCTTGATGAGAAACGTCAATATGCCTCTATGGATATCAAAGTGAATAAACGACATGTTAAGGTTCAATACGATAAGTTTGTATGCCCCCAACAATACGTTGAGGGTGACTTGGTTCTCCTTTATGACCAATCCAAAGAGCCACTAGGGGAAGGTAAGTTCAACCCCATGTGGAACGGTCCTTATATCGTGCGATGTGTCCCAGAGAAAGGATCCTAGGAATTAGAATATTATGAGGGAAATATGTTGGACGAGCCCGGAATTGGGCTCTATCTTAAAAGGTATTATGGTTGAGCTCTCAAACTCAAGCATGACCTTTGTATACTAGTGTATATTAATGTATATACTTCTTTATCTTTTTCTTTGTGTCATCAAACTACTTATCAAGTTTTCCCTTGGTTGGAAGATGTCAACAAAATCTTTGGTTTACTTAGGATTCACGGACGGTGCCATTTGTCATACACGGAACATGGCTTCAGTTGCTTGGGTTATTTACTTACCCGAGGGACAACTGGTGTCTTCAGGTGGCATTCTTCTAGATCCATCAACAAATAATGTGGTTGAGTATAATGTCATTATAGAACTATTACAGGACACCATTTCACATGGTGTTCAATCTTTATAAGTTTTCCCGGACTCCTAGTTACTCGTATGTCAATTGAACGGCAGTTACCGTGAGAAATATCATACCCTACTTCGTTGATTCCTACGAGTATGACTTTTGGAACGATACTTTGATTTTCTTATTTATAATCACATCCCTAGAAGTTCTAATCAAGTATCCAATGCATATGCTAATTATATTTTGTATTGTCATTTTTCACATGACTAAGTAAAGAAAACACATTCATACATCCATACATTGTAACATATATAAGTAAAGTCGAAGACCAAAAAAATTTATATTTCATCCTTTCAAGTCCAAAAATATGGTGTCATAGTAAAAAATGGGGATCACACCCTCAAAATACATATATGGGCAGTACATAGCATAACCATGGCATATATGCCTATGGTGTTGGATGTGTATCATTATAGCCCATTAAAGCATTTGCAAGACATCGAAAGAGTCACACCCAAGCACGAAGTACACCCACCACCTGTAGTTGCATCGCCTCTAGAAGATCATCCACCTGAACCATAGGGATATTGTGCATCAAATGAGATAGGTTCCCTTGCACATTCTGTAGCACTCTCTCCTCATCCACGTCTACTATCTCATCCCCTTGTCCCCTTCGTCAATTTCGTGGGAATCCATCTGGTCATCGCAGACCTACGTCTGCGTAACAAAGCAATTTTTAATACTTGATACCATACAAAAATATTTGTGTTTTGTTTTCCTTTATCAAGATTGAAAAAAAAAAATGAAATATATAAAAACCATTTCTTACCAATATCCCCATAGGTGGATCTTGGTGGCAATGGCATGTCAGTGTCCCCTATGTAGTCGATCCCTCCATACGAATAGTCATCAATGGATATGACATATCGGTGCCACCAGTCAAAAAACTCTTCATTGTAGGGGGTTGGCACCCTACCACCTCCTAGCTACCTCATCACATCGGTCCACCGGGGGTTGGCACCCTACCACCTCCTAGCTACCTCATCACATCGGTCCACCATGACATGGATGGATCACACAGTCCATGTGGAGTAATCACTACTCTAGGGCTCAATCTTGTAACCCTCTAAAAGAAAAAACTAAAAAGTATGGATGCAAATCCGAAATTCCTCATCTGCCCTTGTTTGCAATCTATCAACTGGCTCTTCATGTTGGCCAATAGTGAGGTACACCAGTCATAAACAGTGGGTCTCAAACACTCTACTACATAGAACATGGGTGGCCTTGATGCCTAGTGTAACGAGGTCGGCCCTAATATCCATGTGAGTACAAGCACAACGATATTTAGACTCGGGTTCTCGATCACTATGATAGGGAGTTGGTTCCCTACTTTATCTGTGTTTGCAACACAGTGCGTGGCGATGTACTCCTCCATAGTCATACCACCTATGGCCCCTCGAACCTTGAGATTCACCATCTCTCCCCGGAGAGACAATCATGTGATAAAGTATATGTCGTCCACTTCAATTCTCAATGGTGAGACAATCATGTGATAAAGTATATGTCGTCCACTTCAATTCTCAATGGTTTACCATCAATATTGAAGGCCTTTGTCTCTGGATCCCAATAGTTTATCAGCAACTGGAGCAACCTCACTTGAGCCCTCATTCCTTTTATGGCCCAAAATTTATAGAGCCTAGATCGTTTCAATGCTTGTTCGGCCTTTTCATCTCTTTATACTGCTGCATCCACCTCCTCATGCTCCCTTTCCCTCCATTCAATAACCATCCTGCAAAGGAAATATCATTTTTTGAGCTAATCCCTTTAAAAAGATTGTTCATGGACATATATGTGGGCTAACCTTATGACTTCCGCGTATAGCACTTCATATATGAGTACAATATTTGTTTTGCCCAGGTATATGAGGTCGTATAAGCGACCCGATAATCTGTCACCCATGTACAACCTAGTTTCCATGTAACGGCCTCTAGTACTCAAAAAATGGGGACTAAAACTAAAATATAAACCTTTGAAATGGAAGTAAATGGTATGGTCACTTACTTGGTCCGGACAGTTTCTGATTTCGTTGATCGTATCTCCCTCAATCACCACCGAACGATTGTGGGTAAAATGGCCTAAAAAGCACTAAGTGGGTGAAAAAACTCAAATGGTATGGAAAAATTTCTTATTTTTACTATTAAAGAACATTTTTACCCACTTTGTATAGTTTTACCCTATCTTTTCTATTTTTGGCCTTATGGACTAATAGCACAGTGGAAAGACTTGGTTTTAAGTGGTTTTGTCCAGGGTTTTTTAACGGATTTCCAAAATCATATCACCCTTTCGTGCCTCTGGCAGATATATTCTTTCATCAGCATATAGGATAGGTTTTCACATCAATTTGCATTCTTGCATCGTCCTATGACCGTGATTCATACACCCTAGGTATGAAACTATTTCGTAGCGATAAATAACCTTCTCACTACTACTAGAAGTGTCGTTATTAAGTGGTAGAGACTTACCAAACATGGGTACCCTAGTTAGAACCGTTTTCGTCATTTGGATCCCATGCAGAAGTTATTCCATAGGACCGGGAGTTCCTTCTAGTCTCGATATGACTTTGCATTCGAACCCCATTTTTTGACTCAAGAACATTCAAACTACTACCTATGGGACTCCCCTAGAATCTTGGTTAAGCTCTTTTCCAACCCCCCCAAAAACGAAAAATATAATCGAGTGAACTTGTCTCTTTCACACTCGTTAAATGGTTTTGAAAGGACGTCTATTTGGTATAATTTTAACCTTTTTTCAGACCAAGTAGACTAGTTACGAAAAATGAATACGCTAGTCTCCATTGGCTAGAAGTGTTCTCCTGGGTATTATTTTATACTTTTTAGGGCCTAGGGGACTAAATCTATGAAAAAGGACATTTTTGAGTTAAGTTGTAATTGCATTCCATCACCCTGCTTACATTATTGAGCATATTTTCGGTTTGTGCTTTCTCGTTATAAGCCTCTTGCCTCAGAAATTCTCATCACTAGCCAATCAATGGCTTCCATATATCCATTGTAGCTTGATACCCTTTACCTATAGAGGAAACATCCCCTCGAGTGTCCATGCCCCACATGCATTCCCTTGCATTGAGCATATGTATGTTCCACTGCTTGGAACTAGTTGCTTACTCCCAACACTCATTTCCTCTCCTGTATCAAAGAATTTCTTTGCCAATGAAAAACTAAAAAGGATGGGCGAGAAAATAATATTCTCTCTTATCGGTAGCAGTCGTGTCACCTTTGAACATAGCACAAACTCTTGAGTCCATTTTCATCCAAGGTTTGAGTTTAGCATGACCTTAGGAAGCTAAGATCGTTACTTAGAGTTTACTCCTCTGATTGGTTATTCTTCTAGTCCCTATGGAGAGTTTTTTGATGCCTCCTACGTCACAATCTTTTGTTAATGATCACTATTGAGTCTATGTTGCCTGAGTTATCCATATGTCTCATGCTCTTATTCAAAGGAAGTTTAAATCCTGTGTCGGCCATTTCTTAGAACTCTTGACTTTGCATGTTGGCCATACCCTTAGTATATCTCAGAATCCTAGGCCTACTTTCATCATTGGTAGATAACCTTGAACCCAACATATGACAGTTCCTCATTGGTCACTGACTAGGGGGTTTCCCTTGTGTTCGACGACAAGAAATTAATTCACACATTGGGATTCATGCAATGTATTGGATTCCATTATCCCTATTGGTGGTTTCCTCGTCTTTGTCGAGAGTTTTCCTTATTGGCTGCTATTCAGAGGGTCTCTTTCATGCACTACTTGCATCTGGTGCATGCAAGAGACGCACATGGTTGTTGGTTCGTGAAAATCATATTCGTCCAAGATCCTCCTAATCATCAAGATATTTTTTTGTACCTCATACTGGATGATGAGAGATGCCTTAATGCTCTCCTTTCAACGAATCTCCTTCCATCAACTTTAGCTCATCTATTCTGGAAACGAGACCTAGAGTCCTATGAGTACCTAGAGGCTTGCAATAATCAACGACAGTTTTTCTCACCATCGACAGTTGGGAATACATCAATGTCTCATGATCAATGGATTCTTTAAGTGTTTGACCTCAACACCCTTATTCACACTTGTGGAATGTACTCAGTGCCTTAACACCTACTTTCATTATCGGTGGGTTGTCTCGTGTTTGTTAACGGTATACCTTAATGATCGGTAATCAAACAAAGTCTCATTATGTTTGACTTCAACTCCTCTATTCACATGATGTTGACTTGCACCTTTGGTGCATAGTGTAGAATACCTCTAGCTTATAGTAGTAGCATCCCATATATGTTGTTGTCTTCCATTGGACCAACTCCTATATGAATTTAGTGATCATGGAAGATCAGATTGTACTCCATTGTATACATATATCTTCGGTTGATTTTGAGACTAGACTCCACTGTGTCTTGTTCGCGACTATGACAACCTACGACATATGCCCACTTTGTATTACCTATTCATGGCCATGAACAAATTTTTGATATATATCCACATGGATCTACATTGTAATTCAGATTAGCATCCATGTGTACAAAGTCATTATGGATTGTAATATTTTCATGAGTAAATAGTACTTCCAGCTGAGTCTTCAATTACTCCACTTCTGGGAATTATAATATATTTCGGCCATCACATATACTCTTCTGACCTGACACATTAGGGGGCATCTATTATATAAAATTTTGCCTCACTCCATGCATCTTGCTTGGATGGCCTTCCATTTCCCTTTGCAGACTTGAAGTCCCCTTTTTGTTCACTCTAGAGCTAAAAATACATATTTTTGTACACATATGTGCCCTACCAGTTAGAAAACTAGCGTATACATCGGTTGCTCCACTACATCCCACGTACATCGGGTTTGGTGCTGAAAAATTAAAAAATATGTCGAGTTTCCATGCCATGTCATGTGATCCATGATCCTTGACCTTATATATACTGGAAACGCTTTGACTCGACCCTTCAATTCCATTTGGAGGCTATAAATTGAGCCATATCCAAGCCTTGTACAATAAATTTTTTTACATTGAGAGCAAAGATACTCTGGAGAAATTTCACTTCATATTGAGTCTGGATCCCTTTGTCCTTGAGAGTATGAAATTCTTGTGTTCAACCCCCAATCTCTTCCTACTTTTTGATGGAGAACCTCATTGACTCCTACATGTGAGATTTCCTTTGCATAGGATTGAAGTGGTGGAGGCCCAACTAGAGGGACTTAGTTTCTTGGGTCCGATATGTGCCATTATAGAAGTTTGTCACCTATGTACTTATGTTGATTATATTAATATAAATACTCTTTTCTCGTCCAATTGATATCTTGCAAATATTTGAATTACTTTCCATGGGCGTATTTTGGGCGTATTTGTCATGTATGTTAATGGATTATGCTAATTTATATGTTGACATTCTATATCAATACCAAATTCTTGCGTATCTTGGTTGTTGAGAACAAGTTGTAGTTATAAAGCTTTGGGTTGTGTGCTCAATGGTGGCCTTCTTCAAACATCCGGACGAGGTAGGCTCCTAGCCTTCTCTTGTTATCATTTCCTTTATATAGCATATTTGATATTAGAGTTGATTTCTGGGTATCGTTCCTTCCGTTGTGGTTTGACCCTAGCCATAGAGAGATTTTCCCCATAATAGGGGGGGCTTACTATTCCATTCTATCAAATTCCATGTGAATTATCCCCTTCTCTACGAACAACATCTTGATCCATAGAGATATTTCTTCCAATAATCTGCTTCTAGGGTCGACTGCAAACTTTTTTTAGCACTACAGAAAGACTTGTTGCATTCCACGAAAAACTCGACAATATACCCTTCTTTAACTCGCTCAAAGAAGAAATAAATAGCTATGCCCCACTTATTATCCATATATCTACACCTACTGACTGCTTCTTGGTCCCAAACTAGTGGTTCTCAAGGTCTCCATACTGGTCATTTGTCTCTTTATCCACTCATACAATAAACAAGGGAAATCATTAAAGAAAATTTCATGTAGATCTATGTATATATACCTTTGTTTCCATTGCTCGATGTTGATTCGTAGTTTCTTGGTTTCTCATTGCGCCAACTCATCTTCCTTCTCATAGATCCAATATTGTATCTCCTCCCTTGAGGGTTTCCACGTCATGTCCTTCCTTCAACATGTAGCACAAAACCTTAAGGTCATGGCAAGGCAACCAATTGTTGGCTTGGGTTCTAGACCCAGGGTTTGAAAGGCTTTACCAAGAAATACTCCACAAGTGCTGGCATATTCAATCTTCAAGGAATAAATAAGGTCTCACATGAGACACCATGAGAATCACAGAGACCACTGGTTTTGTGCAACTGATAAATGAAAAATACATATAGGGAACATCCAATTTAGATAAATGCATTCACTTCACATTCATTCCTAACATTCATATAATCGTTGCACATAATACTAAGTTACAAACATACTTTCTCTCTCATATTCACATAAAGTTTGTAAACATAACAATAACTAATACAATGCATAACTAGAGATCTAACTCATCTACAACTTATGCAACAATAATTAAATCCCATTGAAAAAAACCCAACCGTTACATATCTGCATGCATCCCCCTTAATTTTATTGGAGTGTGGCAATCATAACAACCTTGCCAACTCACCAACAACCTCGACCATGACTAGTCAGATTGATAAAAAAATGGTTACAATCACTGGTGAAGATATTTGAGGATTCAACATGCATGTGATCTCTTCAAGTCTTTGATGCAGTACAAAATGGGTTACCACAGACATTGCATTTTGGCGTTGCATGGTGCAAACTCTTGGGTGCACACACAATGTTGAATTATGACATGCACACAGTATTTCCAAGACCTTAGGGTTCTAACAAGTCATCCATTGTAAGAATGGTAACACTAATAGGTTATTATGCATGCTTTCAAGGCCACCCACATATAATATTACAACTTTGGGAACTCTTGTTCACTTGGAGCCTTTTACCCATGATGCATGCACAAAATATGAGGACTTTAAAGAGGTGTTTTAGCATCTACAAGGCCAAATTCATGTATAATAAGGTGATGATAAGGCCAAATATAATCTCTAGAATGGGTTGCTCTACAAGCTAGACAAGCTTTGTGTTCACAAGGGAAAAATATTGCAACTTATCAGAGAGGCTCACACCTCCAAGGTTGCAGAACATTTTGGTGTTGGGAAGACAATTGCTAACTTACAAATGTATGTGTACTTTCCCAGAATGAAAGAAGTTGTAGGTCAGTATATTACAGGATGCATGCTTTGTTTTACCAACAAGCCTAGTAATAGGAAGAAAGGTCTATACTATCCCTTTCCTATACCCACTCTACCTTGGGAAATCATTTCCATGGATTTTGTTGGTGGTTTTCCATCAACTAGGAAGGGACATGACTATATTTTTGTGGTGGTTGACAGGTTTAATAAGATGTGCATTCTTATTCCTTGTAAAAAGACCATCAAAGGACAAGAAGCAACAAACATGTTCTTTGAACAGGTTTGGGTGAAATTTGGGATACCAAGGAGCATCATCTCAGACAAGGATACTGAATTTCTCAATGATTTTTGGACTATGCTTTGGGAGAATATGGACACGACATTGAAGATATCTACAAAATTCCATCCATAGATATATGGGAAGACATACATAGTCAACAAGATGTTGGTACAACTTTTGAGGGGTTACAATTAGAAGCATATGATGACACGGGGTGAAAATATTATATATCTTCAACACTCTTATAATAGATTAGTCCACACTTCTACTGGTAAGTCCCCTTTTGAAACTTGCTTTGGGTATTTTTTGCCTTCACCATTGGATGTTTTTTATGGACAGTAAGGAGGAGTGAGGGAAGACGTCATGAGAGAGATGTTGAGAGAAGGGAAATTTGTTGAAAATATTAGACAGATACATTTTCAAGTATAGGAGACATTGAAGAAGTCATAGAAAAAATATAAGGCTAGACATGATCAACACACAACCAAGAATTCATTTGAAGTGGGAGACAGAGTTTGGTTACAACTGAACAAGGAAAGACTAATGGGTCCTAGTAATAAGATCAAGGCTCTACAATATGGTCCTTTTGAGATATTGGAGAAGGTGGGAGATAATGCCTACAGACTTAGTCTACCCCATACATGCACATTTACTCAGTAGTGATTGTGGAGAATTTTAAACTCTATGAGCCTTCCTTGTTCGATCAGAAGGTGGAGCAAGTCCTACCTACCATAGAAGACTTAGCACCATATGCTCATGTAGAGTTGGAAAAACATACAATTTTTCATAGGAAGTCCATGACTACAAGAAAAGGGAAACATGACCTTTGGCATATTGGGTTGAAATGAAAACTTTTAGGCAAATCAAAATGGTTCTCAAGGGAGGACGTAGTGGAAAAATTTCCTCTCCTCATTCAGTAAATATTTTGAGGACCAAAAGCCTCCCCAAATGGAAAGGTATGATCCATATTGGATCATCATATAATTTGTCATCTATCTTGGTACGTTTTAGGTGGAGAAGATTGGAAGAATCAACTTGTAGGGCCATTTTAGTGGTAGGTCCCATTTTGGAAAATTGAGGTCTAAACCTTCTTGAGCCATTTTGAGGCATTAAATGGCATTTTTTGGCGTTATATTGTCCATAATTTTCACCAACACTCGCAATGGTATTCTACACTCTGATGCCTTTCCAAAGGTGTGTCAAACGCCTCAATCAAAGCTCATATGCAAGAGTTATGCCCCCCATAAGTTGACCTATGATTTTGACCACCATGGTGCGAGTGTATGTCAGATCAACCCCCATTACTCACACATGTGGGGATAGCCATGCATGGACTATCAAAAATATTCTAGAAGGTCCAAACTTGATCACTAATTTAGGGTTAAGGAAGTCAAAATCCTATCCTTAGATGACTATCGGGTTATGTTAAATATCGTGCTCCTAGGAGGAGAAAGGGTTCCACTCTTTTGTACTATATGTGTTCCATAGTTGAGATAAGTATCCATGGAGTGGTATTTTGAGAGCATAACATAAGAGGTAGGATATTCTGTAGTAGTTGTTAAGGCCACAATGTCAAAGGAAACTCCATATTGAGTGCCTCCTTCTTTGTACTTGCTTTCCATAACTGAAGAGACGATAACATAGCATAGGCCTTACCTTCTAGTTGGTTTTTCTCCCATATTGGGTTTCCTAGGATACATATTGTGTTCAATTGTGTGGATGGTGTGTGTTATCACTCTGTAAATTTCCGTGGTTGCAGAAGAAAAATCCGAGGTAACCTTTTTCAAACCAAGATTTAGACTAAAATTTGGCCCTTTCAGTCAGAGGCGGATCCCTCCTTGAAATATGATAAGCAATATAAATTCAACAATATCTCATGTGCTTAGGACAATGACAATATTCTGTAAATAAATATAGGGTTTTTAAAATGTGGTTGGTAGGGCTGAAGAAAAGACCATTGGGCATGGAGTCATGAAACTAAATATCAATTACAGGGATCAATAATTGGTTGGTAAGGAAATCAATAACAAAGGCTAGGTAAACAATCCTCACAAATTGTAAAACTTGTTGTAGTATGGTGGAAGAACAAGGGGTTAATAGTCTATCAAACATAAAGCATCAAACACAGATGAATTTCATGTTCAACTTTAGAATAAAAGTGAAAGTACTCACAACATCAACAATGATGAATTCTAAATCACTTTCATTCATTAAAATTGAAGACTTAACATTCATATGGAAACAAAGAAACACAACATACATGAGATAAACACACATTTGGAATACATTGTCACAAGAAATATTTGTTCTGAAATAACTCTGTACTTCTGATACCGATCCTCTTTATTAATATTCATAAAACTATGACAGTGCAAAAAGATGATATCCTTTCTCAGACCTCCCCCCTTAAACTCTTCCTTCCCATTCAATATATAGTCTCACAACCTAAGGAGGTATAAATCCTTAGGTTTTATCATTCTAGAAGGAGTTGCAACAAAATAATAACCACTTTCAAACTAATTCCTATTTTTTAGGGTTTAGTTTTTAACTAATTAAATTTGGCAAGAAACTGTAAAAATAGGTTGTAAAAATCCCTTCGAATCTCCCAAACCATGACACCTGTGAAAAACCTAAGAGAGGTTTTTTTATATGAACCCATTCTTTCGAAAAACATCTTTTATTTTGTTGATATCAATCACCATATGGTCAGAATATGAGCTTGAAGTTGACTGCAAAAATAGTTAGCTACATGAAATTTCGCAACAAATTTTCATTTTTGCAACAAATCACAGTTTTGATGATTTTAAAAGAGAAATGACACATGAACATAAAAAATTGATTGACACGGACAACACTGACTCCCATAAACTTACTCCCATGATTTCCTGATCATTATGGATATCTCTAAAGTGATTTGACATGACAATTAGTTATTACGAAATGCTAGGAGGCTTTGCAACGAATTTGAACTGATTGGTTGCAAGTATTTAAGAGGCACAAACTGGATTGGGAAAGCTATGAAACTTTTAGTACATGTGAAAACATGCTCCCATGACCTTATTTAGACATAGTGTAATGAATTAAGACTCACACTATCAAATGATGACAAAGGAATATGTAACAAAATGACTTGACCTTGGATAAGACTTCACCACTTCAACTATGACTTGGAATGATAATCTAACTCCCTTAGACATGACCCAATAAAAACCCAAAAATTGACTCATAAGTGAATGAACCCCATAATATTTTTTCATGGGAAACTAACCCTTGGACCTTGACACATGGTCATGACCACAAGACCTAATAGCAACAAAACAAAATGTTTTGACTTTGTAAATTTACACATACTAACATAGCAACAAAACAAAATGTTTTGACTTTGTAAATTTACACATACTAACATAGGCTCCAATAGGGATGTTATCCTCCCTATTAGGTAGCAAAAAAACCTGTAGACTAGCATCCTTCATCCGTTGGGTTGTTCCCAACCTTTGTCACATCCTTAAACCTCCAACTTGTGGTCTGTCCATGATTCACTATAATTAACCTATGCTTGTAAAATATGGCCTGTTCGTGCTATCCTAAGAGCAACCCTTCTCATTTATTGAAGTCTGAAAAAACTAACAAGCTGAACACAAACTACAATCCCAATCTAAACTGAAAATGAAATGATCATATTTATGTACAACTCCTATTCTAAGCTGCTGAAAATTACTGCTCAATCAAGTGATACACAAATGCCAATGCAACCAATCAAGAAGATTCTCAAGTAATTTTACTCCTTGACCATGCTTGAACAAAATCAAAACTAGACACTGTAATAGCAAAGGAAACTGATGATGGATCTGGTATTCACATTGAAAACATGGCTAAGAATTTAAACTAAAAAATTCCTCCATATAGTCAGCTATAGGATCTTTGAAGTCATACAAACCATATTTTGTTATATAGGATCTTTGAAGTCATACAAACCATATTTTGTTTGCTGATCCTTAAAGTATTCTACAATTTGATTATCATGGTTGGACTGTTCATGGGTGTTTTCTTTTTCAAACTCATGATAAAAACAATCCTCATCCTCAATATCAAAGGGAAAAGGAAGCAATGTGTCTTTTTGCTTCTATTGAAATGAAACTTCAAAAGAAATACCATGTAATGGAAGAATTTGGAATATTTCCTGATATTTTAAAGTTTCAAGTCTTAGTTCATTGTCCTTAGCAAACTCATCTAGAAAATGGATCTTGTCTTCTGAGCTACATTTGCATGAATCTAAATAACAAGACAAAAATGAAGAAATTTTTTATTCCACTTCATCATTAGTGTACATATCATTCCATTATTTAAAACCTTGAATGGAAACAGGGGCTGCTAGAAACTCTGTTTTCTCCATCCATGTTTCCAGAGAGATGATCCAAAAAGCTGAAAAAGATCTTATAGATTTAGCAGGTAAACCTTCAACCCAACTTTT
>CBVK0101020000.1:0-13442 GCA_900067695.1 Picea abies
GAGCATGAGATATAGTTGTTTCCTGACTCCCCATTACCAAATATTGGGTTTTATAGATAATCTGTTCTAAAAGAAAACAAAGTGAAGAAACAATTGCAGGAGTTTCTGGGGCATGGAATAATTTGACCAAGAAACTCACCTTGTGGGTCACCTATCATCATCGTACCAAAGAAGGATGGGACTTGACAAATTTGTATAGACTATAGAGACATGAACAAGATTACACTCAAGAATCAGTACACTCTACAAGGATCAATGATTTTTTAGACTAGTTGCAACATGCCAAGTACTTCCGAAAATTGGATCTCAAATCGAGATACCACTAGGTACATGTCAAAGAAGAAGACACCTGGAAGACCTCCTTCAAGGTAAGGAAATGTTTGTATGAATGGTTGGTCATACCATTTGGTTTATGTAATGCACCAACAACTTTTATGATGCTAATGAATGATGTATTGTGCCCATTTTTATATTCATTCCTTATAGTGTATTTGGATTATATATTGATTTACAGCTCTACCTAGGAGGAGTACATCTCACATCTCATGTTGTTGTTAGAGACTTTGAAAAAGAACCAGTTGCTGGCTAACCTCAAGAAATATGAGTTTTCTTAGCAGTTATTCATGTATTTCAACATGTGATCGGTGGAGGGGAGCTCAAGATAGATCTCGAAAATATGGAGGTCATCATAAAGTGGCTAGTTCCTACTAATGTCACTAAATTTAAGATCTTTTTTGGGGCAACATAGTACTTAGGAAAGTTCATAGCATATTTTTTAGCGGTAGGTGAACCACTGCATGCCATGACAATGAGAAGTTAGAGTTTCCAATGGGTAAAGAATCAACATAAATATTTCAATGAGATAAATTGAAATATCAATCAAGCACCAATTTTCACATTACCTAACTTGTAAAATACCTTCGAAGTGGAGACACATGCAAGTGGGTATGCTATGGGAGCATTTTTTATGCAAGGAGGTAAGCCCATATGCTATCATTGCAAGATGTTTCATGGGGGAGTTTACAACTACCCTACCTATGACAAGGAACTTTATGCCTAGGTTCAAGTTGTTAAGAAGTGGAAGCACTATATGATGGGAAAGGAAACCATTATCCACACATATCACTAGCCACTGCAGTATTTTCAAGCCGAGAGTAAGATTCAACAAACCAGACATTACAAGTGGATGGGGTTTTGTAGAAATTGCAGCTAGTCATCAAGTATAATAAGGGTAGCACTAATAAGTTAGCAAACATTCTTTCAAGGCCACCCACACCCAAGATTATAGCTTTGAGAACTATTATACACATGGATCCCTTTACCCATGATGCATACAAAGAGGCATACATAGAAAATGAGGACTTTAAAGAGGCGTTTTCGTAGCTACAAGGCCAAATTCATGTAGAAGAAGGTGATGGTAAGGCTAACTATCCTCTACAGAATGGATTTCTATACAAGCTAGACAAGCTCTGTGTTGCTAAGGGTGAAATATATCAACTTATCAGAGAGGCTCACACCTCCAAGGTTGCAGAACATTTTGGTGTTGGGAAGATAGTTGCTAACTTACATAGGTACGTGTATTGGCTTAGATTGCAAGAATATGTAGCTCCATATACTAGAGGATGCATGCTTTGTTGTACTAGAAATCCTACTAATAGGAAGCAAGGTCTATACCATCCATTATATGTACCCACTCGACCTTGGGAAAGCATTTCCATGGGTTTAATGAGTGCTTTTCCAACAACCGAGAAGGAACATGAATATATTTTTATGGTAGTTGACATGTTTAGTAAGATGTGCATTCTTATGCCTTATAAAAAGACCATCAAAAGACAAGAAACATTAAACATGTTCTTTGAATGGGTCTAGGTACACTTTGGGATACCAAGGAGAATCATTTCAGACAAGGATACTAGATTTCTCAATGCCTTTTCAACTACGCTTTGGGAGAATATGGACATGAAGTGGAAGAGATATACAACATTCCATCCACATAAAAATGGGCATACATAAGTAGTCAATAAGACATTGGTACAACTTTTGAGGGGTTACAATTAGAAGCATTCAAAGGCCTTTAATGAAAACTTGATCTATATTCAACACTCTTATGCATAGCAATCCAAACTCCTACTTATAAGTCCCTTTTTGAAACTTTCTTTGGGTATTTGTCACCTTTTCCACTCGATATTATTTATAGACAACAAGGAGGATCAAGGGAAGACGTCATAGGAGAGGCATTGAGAGAAGAAAAATTTGTTGAAAATATTACCCAGATCAATTTGTAAGTACTGAAGATGTTGAAGAAGTCACAAGAAAAATATAAGGCCATACATGATCAACATGGAACCAAGAATTTAGTTAAAGTGGGAGACATAGTTTGGTTATAGTTGAATAAGCAAATACTACAGGGTCCTGGTAATAAGATCAAGGCTCTACAATATGGTCCTTTTGAGATATTGGAGAAGGTGGGAGATAATGCCTACAGACTAAGTCTACCCCCATACATGCACATTTACTCAATAGTGTATGTGGAGAATTTGAAACTCTATGAGCCTTCTATGTTTGATCAAGAGGTGGAGTAGGTCATGCCTACCATATAGGAATTACCACTAGATTCTCAATCAGAGTTGGTAGAAGACATAGTTTTGCACAACAAGTCCATAACTACAGGACATGGGTAGCTTGACCTTTGGCATATCGGATTGAAAGGACAACTTCCAGGCAAAGAAAAATGGTACTCCAGGGAGAAGGTAGAGGAAAAATTTCCTCACCTTATTCACTAAATATTTTGGGGACCAAAATCCTCCCTAAATGGGGAGGTATGAGGTTCGGGGGGAGTGATCTATGACTCCGATGGATCATAGGTTATTTCCTTCGCATGGGGTTTGTGACTTCCTTCCAATAGCCAAGTAGAGGCCATCACAGTTTATATGGGACTAAAGCTTATAAAAGAGGAGCATTATAAGGACCTCATTGTAATAGGGGAATCATAATTGGTCATTAATGGGATTCAACATCCACAAAAATTCCATTATATGAAATTACAAAGAAACTATCAAAGAATCATCAAAGAGGGTGGGGAATTTTCAATCGGTTAAATTCTATCATATCCTTAGATACCTAAACACCAGAGCAGTCACACTGGAAAAAGAAACCCGATCCCTCACACAGGGGAAAATCAAAATCAATGATGTTCTTTATGTTTATCTTCTTCCTTAGTATGGAAAGTTTATTTATTAAGAAAAAGAGTTTTTTTTTTTAAATTCAAGGAGTAACTTCATGGCATGTTTGTTTATTCAAAAAAGGGGAGTTAAAAAAAATCAAATGTTAATTCCAAAGGCGGTTTTTGGGTGGCCCACCCAATGATTTCAAAGAAAACATCACCAATCAACCTCATGACACAACAATGTCACCCCATATCACCAAAACCTATCACCTGGTACATGCAGATTCACCCACTCACACATATTAAAATCCATTCCCAGGTGATGATGGTTATTCAATGTGGGATTTATGATCACTCGCTCCCACAACAACTTCTAAGCAATGACATCATGTGGATGCTCATCCATATACACAAACCAATTCACCTCACCATGGTTTTTAGTTCTTGTCCATTTTCCAAGAATTGTGAATTCTCTATGCACGCTTTTGCTTCACCTCTCATTCACAGGGTGGAATAAATTGCAACCAATTAAGTCAACATAATGTGTAGGAGTGCAGTGTGGCATTGTGGTTCTGAACAATGTCTCTACTAAACATGCATAGTTAGAGAATTGAAGGTAGTGATGGGAGATTAGAAATGTGTGTTGGAGTTTTAGAAAAAAAACATTTCTCAACTTGATACCAAGCTGGAGGATTAGACCCATAAACATGACATGGCAACTTTCATTATTCTCATGACAATGAACAAGAAGAACAGGGAAATTTGGTCCCTCCTCCAAGAAAACTAGTAAATTTTCCAACAATGGATACAAAACCATGAAAAAATATAGTCCCTTACTTCTTCTCATGGATCCATGGCTCAAGAAGTGGAACAACAACTTCAAGTTGGCATACAGTAGCCAATGGAGACTGAACAAGCTTGGACACTGGACACAACCCTCAATTTACAATAATCATTTTATTATAATATGTAAAGTCATATTTTTGTTACACTCATATGTAAGAATCTATACCTGGAAAAGAGAGACTTTGTCATATGCTTATGTAGCAGATTTTGCAAGGCCATAAAAGGAACTTCTCTTGATAGACAATTGGCCTTTCTTTTTGAACTCCTTGTATCTCTTTGTTGATTCAACCTCTGATGCAACACTCCTTTTAAATACAAATTAGTCATTCTTGTTTAAAACAAATGGCAAGGTATGATCCATATTGGATCATCATACAATTTTTCATCTATCTTGGTACTTTTTGGGTGGAAAAAATCGGAGGAATCAACTTGCAGGGCCATTTTAGTGGCAGGTCTTAGTTTGGAAAATTGGGTTGTAGAACCTTTCAAAGCCATTTTGAAACATTAAATTGATTTTTTTGGGCTTAAAATGTCTATAGCATGTTCCCACACCTTCGACGATGTTCTACACTCCAAGACCTTTCCAACGGTTCACCAAATGCCTCAATCAGAGCTTGTATGCAAAAGTTATGCCTCCTGAAAGTTGACCTACCTTGCTGACCACCATGGTACAAGTGGAGGCCACATTAGCTCCCATTACTCACACATATGGGGCTAGACATGTGTGGACTTTCAAGAATATTTGAGAAGGTTCAAACCTAATCACTCATTGAGGGTTGAGGAAGTCAAAACCCTAACCCTAGATGGTTATCAGGATATGTTAAATATCGGGTCGCTAGGAGGAGAAAGGGTTCCATTTTTTGTATTATACTTGTTCCATAGTTTAGCAGAGTATCCATGGAGTTGTATTTTGAGAGAATAAGAGAGGAGGTAGGATATTTTGTAGCTGCCTTTTAGGCCACAATGTCAAAGGCAACTCCATAGTGTGTGCCTCTTTATTTTACCTTCTTTCCATAATTGAAGAAAAGAGAGCAGAGCATATGCCCTACCTTCTAGATGGGTTTTCTCCCATATTGGGTTTCCCATGATACATCTTGTGTTAAATTGTGTGGATGGTGTGTATATTTTTTCCTATGTTTTCATTTTCATATTCAATTATTTCCATAGATTAAAGAAAAGATAGTAATTAAATAATCAAGGATCTAAGGGAAATTAGTCTGCATAGTATAATATTTCAAAAAATTATAAGATCTATTGTGACGAGTTGTTCCAATGGAATATCCATGGAAATTTATAAATCATTAGCAAATATCCCATGGGATTATATCACATATATAAGGTTGATTCATCTAATCTTCTCAATGTGACAACTGAATTATCCAAATTATTCTCATCCATAAACTAAGTGAACCAATTAGAAACTTGCTCAATCATCATCTAAAAAATTGATTCCCAAAATTGGTCATCGGAGAGGAGGATGTGATGAACATCAAGAGAATCATATTTTGATGTCTCAGTATAAGAAAATTACAAT
Source organism: Picea abies (assembly GCA_900067695.1). Taxonomy (NCBI): domain Eukaryota; kingdom Viridiplantae; phylum Streptophyta; class Pinopsida; order Pinales; family Pinaceae; genus Picea; species Picea abies. The sequence goes on from CBVK0101020000.1 coordinate 5,547, forward strand.
TTTTTTTTTTTCTATAGGTGCTTCTACTGTAAAGGAAAGTACATGTTATAGCAGTGGAGGTTTCTAGAAACGGGATATGAGCAGAGAGTGTTCTAGAGTGCAATGTTCATGTTTATTTGGTAAGAGACAAGGAATGAGGAGTCTATATGATGATGGAATGTCAAGGATATAGAGTTTGGATCGGGAGGTGTTGAGGGGTCCTAAATCCCTTTAACTCAACAACATGAACCAAACCCACCACCGAGGCCCAATTAGACTCTGCAACGTTTAATAGTGGAATGGTTCTCCAGATCTGTCGATCTGGCCAAATAATCGATGGGCTTTACTTAGTGATTGATAGGATATCTTATTATGAAAATACCTCCTTCAATTTAAACGTTCTCATTTTGTATTTTCTCTTATTAGATGGGTCTGATAAAAGATGGGTGCTGGTATAAACCAACTGGGTAAAAGGGGAAATCTTAACTATTGAAGAAGGTTGAGCTTGAGATAACCCTTGTTCTCAAGCATGCAAACAAATATTTTCACACCCATGACAAGCCTAGTACTAATACATCAACTTTTTGGTATTTCAATTATTGACTGAGATACAATTATTGAAAGAAAATGTACATGAAATAAAATGATGGCAATAAAATTAATTTCCTTAGCTCTAATTACTAATCACACATTAACAAAATGATTTTTTTTCCATCATTAGAGACAAGAACTATAAAAATATTGAATCATCTAACTTATCAATAGATTCAGAAACTCTTACTCATTACAACATCCATTCATGAGATAAGATTTTCTTTCCATCATTAGAGATAAGAACTATAAAAATATTGAATCATCTAACTTATCAATAGATTCAGAAACTCTTACTCAATTCATCATCCATTCATGAGATAAAGTAGGAAGTAATTCCTCCTTATGATCCAATCACACATGCCTTTGATGTAAAACAAAAATTTTCCTCCGGTCCTAAAAAAGACTTCTCAATTAAGGTAGTTCTGAAATATTTCTTTACAATTCCAAAATGAGGGTCTTTGCAAAAACCATCGACCTCTTCTAAAAGGTCGATCCTCTTATTTATAAAAAATTATTAACTAAAAATAAATATCGAAAGTGAAAGCTAAGTAAAACAAAACATCGCCACATGGCGCTTTCATATCTCTGTCTTCTAAGAGTCATCAAATGGTTTCACTTAAGTGGATGACTCTTCTCATACTCTGAACATTTGACAAAGAGTTCCTCACATGTGTTGTCATATTGGAATCTGTCTGGTCCATTGAGGCTGAAAGGATCTCCTTTATCTCCACTTCCCATGCCCGATACTTGACTACTTTAACACTTAATTGTTGTAATATTGTCCGAGCCTTGATCGGGTGCTCCATGAACTATTGTATTTGACCTGTCGCCATATTTTCCACATTTGTTATCTCTGCAATCCATCGTAAGTCTTGTTCTGCATGTTGTTTGACTATGTCATGCAAGTCAACAAAGTCCTTGGGTGAGCCAAATTCTGGGAGACCGATGCTTTTCATCTCCCAATTAATCTTGGTCTAACTCCTTTCACAATCGACCCATTTTTCTTGTATCTCTCGCTGAGGTTATTGGGCCATTTTCACCCAGTATTTGTCTGCCTTCCTTATCCGATCTGTGCTACTGTCCCTTAGCACTCGAATGTCGTGTTCTTTGGCATCTCGGCCCTTTTGAACTGTGTTGATGTGATCAATTCTTTCCATTGCTTGGTGGGCCTTCTCATACCATATTTCCACATATTTGCAAGTTTCTAGCACCATAAGGGTGTCTTCTTGGAATTCGTCTATCCCTGCAGTGAAAAGGTTTTGTTCATTCATGAATTTTCCATAGGTGTCTTGGAAATCACTTCTCAAAAACATCATGGCTTGTGTAGAGTCCTAATAGTATTTCTCCAAATGGCGCATATGCTCCAACTCCTTTAGCACAATGACCAACTCCTATTCATCTTTCCTTGCTCTATCTAGGGTGGCATTTGTGATCGTCATCCCTGCACCGATAAGCTCAGATGTCTTGGAATGCTCGGTGATGATCAATTTTTCTTCTGTGGTGATGAGGATTGAACTATCCAATGTAAGCCTCCTCTTCTTAGTGGTTCTCTTCATGATGGCTTTCCTCTTTCGGTCGTAGGCGATTGCTTTTATATCGACGACCTCATCAACAGGTTTGGGGATTTGTTGTTATACCCAAGTTAGAGTATTTCCCAGGCTCCCGACTGTGTATATCTATTCAAGGATGGGTTCCTGAACCTCTCCTGTATGTCCCAATGGCTCGGCCTCTGGTTGTTTCTCATAGGGTGGTAAGGTACTCGCCAAAACTAAGGAATCGGGGGCAGGTTCAGTACTTACTTGGTAATCGGCTATTGAAATGCCTATTTCATGTTGTGGAATTTATTCTTCCTGTTTGCTCAATCCTAGCTCATCTGTCAATTTTTCCATTGGGGTTCCCAGTATTTCGAGTGGCTTAGCATCCAAGGAAATTTCTACCTCATGCTCGCTCTGCGGATGACTCTGAATTGGAGCATCGAGACCTAGGGTGGATGATCTCTCAGATTCTTTCTCCTCTGTAATTTACACTGGAGTGACTAGGGACACCTATGAACTCTCCTCATCATTGTTGATGGTTATTAGATCGAACAAGGTATTTGGTACACTTGTTCTCCCTCATGTCCTCGCTATCTCGGGCTGGGTCAAAATTTCCCCTGGTGATCCGACCTGTGGTGGTGGAGCTTCAGGGTTTGGTGGAGCTTCAGGGTTTTCTGACCCGGTGATTTCTTCAAGATGCATCAGCTCTAGGCCACATGGTTCTCCTCAGCTTTCAATTGGGTCATCAGTGGGGATCCTCATCATTTCTATCAGATCAGGTTCATTTTTCAATTGATCAATGATTCTATGTGCCCCTTCTAGCAAGAACAATTCCCTTCTATGTGCCTCTATTGTCTCTGCCTCTTTGATTTCTTCCCTGGCTCTGAGGGCCTCTTGGGCTGAATGCTCTATTGTTTCCACTTGTTCATCCATGCTCATGGCCTTAAACCTGGTCATATTTGGGTTGGCCATTCTCTATACCACCTCGTCCCAGTCTTGGGCGTGCTCTGTGAAGATTTCATCCTTGAATTTATCATGAGCGTATGACCAACATGATGACACCTGTGCAGCATGTTGGAGGACCAGGCCTTTAGGGTCGTGCTTGCAGAATCAACCTGTTGGGATCCTAAATTCCAATTGGCTAATCCCTTCTTGTCTGGATTGAGTAGTATCCTTCACCAGATAGAAACCCACATGGAAACTGTAGGGTATGAAATCGCACTTCTTGTCCTTGACTAATGTGGCATTGTAGCCCTGCATAATAGTCTGATAGTAGATTTATCCCACAAAGAGCCGGTCTGGGACATGAGAAGGTAGGAGAAGTGGTGCTCCGGTGGCCTTGAACACCTTGATGTAGGTCGAATGTTCATCTAAATAACAATGGCCTACCTTTGCTACCATTTTCTTGGATGCTACAAATATTCTTGGGCATTCCTTCTTAAAAATAATAAAATGAATACGGGTGATGAATTCATCTCAGATGAGTGCATAATATTTCTTGTACCTGTTCTCCCATAATATGTTGAAGTAGACGTGGACCGCGAGCTCCGCAACATGCTGGCTTAAATTCATGCCGACGAAGACATTCCTTGCGCACATGACATTGAGCAGGTACAAGGCCATGTAGAAAGTGGGCAAAATTACAACATTTTTCAAACATGGCCTTCAAAACTTAGAAAGTAGCTCAAAAAAAACCTTAAAATTAGCACCTAAAAACAAGGATGATACCTATGAATCATGTTGGAGGACCAAGCCTTTAGGGTTGTGCTTGTGGAATCATCCTATTGGGAACCTAAATTCAGGTTGGCCCAACCCTTGTTGTTTGGCTTGAGAGTTATCCTTTACCAGATAAAACCCCATATGGAAACTGCAGGGTATGAAATCTTGTGTCTTGTCCTTGACTAATGTGGCAATATAGCCTTGGAGGATAGTCTGATAATAGATTTCTCCCACAACAAGTCCGTCTAGGACATGAGCGAGTAGGATATGTGGTGCTCCGATGGCCCCGAACACCCTGATATAGGTTGAGCATTCATCTAAATGCCAATGGCCTACCTTTTCCACTATTTTCTTTCCCACTGCGGATAATCTCAAGCATTCCTTCTTAAAAATAATAAAATGAATACGGGCAATGAATTCATCGCAGATGAGTGCGTAAGATTTTTTGTACCTCTTCTCCCATAGTATACTAAAATAAATGTGGATTGGGAGCTCTACAACATCCCAACTTAAATTCATGCCGAAGAATACATTCCTTGCACAAATGACATCGAGTAGGTATGAGGCCATGTAGAAAGTGGGTGCTTGCCCTTCTTTCAGCGTATAATCTTGTTGCACTCTGATGCTCAATTGTTTAGAAATTATTTCTCCCTAGTTGAATCCACTCTCGAAGATCGCCACTGTATACGCCAAAGGCATCCATGCTTCTGAAAAGTTGGAACATTCCTTTTCTCCATATGTTCAGAAAATGAGAGCCATCAAATAGATGTATGGATCCCTCAAGCTAATCATCCCATACCAACCATTTCTCTAGTTAGTGAACTTCTTGTCCTCCTTCCACCATGAGGCCATCAACTGGTTGGTGTCATGGAATTCATAGAACTTTACCACAAAGTCCATGTTGAGTCACTCCTTTGGGTCCCTGAGATTGTAGTATTTCTGGACTTTTGTTGGGAGGAAAAATTCAACACACCCTCCATTCTCATCGTTGATCAAACACTTCTTCCCATCCGTATGGTCAATTAGCCATTTCAGAACCTCTATGGAAGGGAAAACTAGGGTTTTGTTGGCCACAACGTGTGAATGCAACCATCATATGTTCGGGAACACATGGTCATCGAGAGACCTTATGTCCGGGTCGTTGTGTGGGATATACTCTAGGTATTCTTCTCGGCTAATTCTGTTGAAGAGGTCCCCCCACCGTGGGAGAATTACCTTGGATCCAGTGCTTGCTTCTGTATCACTGAAGGCCGAAGGCTAGACAAAAGCATTCTTTGTTGATGTTTTAATGATAGGCTCCACCCTGGAAGCATACTCCAACTGCCTCGCAGTCCCCGTAGAAGAACCTTCACCTGTTTTAGCTTCTTTTAGCTTGGGTACCCTCAACAAGCATCTGGTGGTTGGTTTTCTTGGTGGCATCTTACCTGCAGCTAGCACATAGTTTAGAGACTGTACTAGAAAACCAGATGTATATATAAATTACAACCAACAAATTGACAAACTTGAACACATACCTCTGCAGCTTGTTAAACTTGGTTTTGATAATCGGAGGGTCAGTACAGTCTTGAGATGCTTGCTCTACTCCTTCAAAATCTCTGGAATGCAACTTGTGCACATAATGAATTGGTTCAAAAACTGTTCTAGAGATTTAAACAGGGATGAACTTACCTTGTCACATCAGCCATTCAATTCGGGTTATGAGTGTAATTTAATTAAATCTACCACCAGATCTTCAAATATGTTTCAAAATCAAATTCATTGCGGGTTGACGATGCGGGTGGTAATGTGGTCTATCAACAATTTCAAATTGTTGTTGTTTAATCGACACATGAGGTAGCAATAAATGCGGGATCAGGCATTAACTGGTCTATTAAATGTCCAAATCCAATCGTATCTAATGCCGCAAACATCCCATCATTTCACTCATTCAGTTGGTAGATCGGGGGTTAGGATTTTGCTTCAAACATTTTTGTTGATATCTTCTTGCAAAATCTTCAATGCCGATCGATCTTGTTGTATGAAGTTGACATGGCAAAGCTGACTAGGAGGCGTGACTAGGACCCAAGGGGACCTTAACATGACTTGGGGAAAAACTAGGTCGTACGCCCCCCTTACATGATAAATACATGTGGCATTCAAGACTGACGTCCTGATTTATTCATGTTAATCGAAATCGGGACCTTATTTAATCTATACGTTCTAAAACCTAATCCTATCTTGTCGACGTCGAAAAAATATCAAGGATCGACGATCAACGATAAACCTACCCAAGTGTTCTCGGATCGAATCTCTCGAAAAAGTCCCAATGCCGAAAACGCATCAGGGATCATCGATATGCTTGTGGTGGAAAAAAATGATTGTTTTAACTTTTTTGGATTTCCCTGACCCCGATAAAGCGCATCGGTCATTGACTATTGGTGATTTCTTTACGACTTTGTTAATGTCTATTCTTCTCGTATTTTGTTGATGCTGAAGGGGATCAACTAACTCTTGAAACTTTGTGTGAATAAATTACACAAACCCAAATCGCCTTCTACCGATGCCTATGGGGATCAATGCTCGACGACTTTTGTAACTGTGGTTCCCTTTCTTGCTTGAATTTTTCTGACGCCGAACTTGAGCGCGTTAGGTGTAGTGTTAGTTGTCGATTCTCAATTCGGGTGTTAAATTCTTTTAGAAATGGGGTTTCACAAGTTCAAACAAACATGACTTGATGATAAGAGTCATGAAAACAACACAAATATAAACCATTTCCTGAAGTGAAATTGATTCAGATAGTGAAGAAAACAAGTGGTACCCAAAAAGTGATAAAATTTCATAAGGCTTTTTAGGGTGTGTTGAGTGCTCAAAAATAGGTTAGTCGAGTCATGCAAAGTAGGATGAAATGGGTACATACACTCCACCATAGGTACCTCTATATTAGTGAAAGGATAAGAGGTGTTCTGAGGAATTTCTTCCACAATAATCACTAGAGAAGGATAACAATAATTAATGGGAAATATAGTGGATTGGGTAGGAGGGTTTCATTTAATACATGTATGACATAGAATATTACAGAACTCGGGGGATTAAAGTTCAATGACTTTCATCGAGTGGGTGTGATCATTATGCAAAGGGGTAAAAAAAGTAGAGGGAGTTGTACTTGAACTTGTCTCAAGTTGTTGTTGTTAGGGTGAGGCATAGTGCTATTGTAGCTAGGACTATCTATGGTTGTTTCCTACACTAGTCGATAGTTGCGAGGATGAGAATCCTAAGGTGAACATAGATTGGTGATGATTTGCTGGAAAAATGCATCATGAGATTTGATGAGTGCCTAAATTGGCATACTTTCAACACCCGTCTAATACCTTTTTGCTTACCATTTTCCATTAATCACTTCCTTTCACTTCCTTTTGATACTCTCCTTATCTAGTTTTACCTCATTTATCATCAACATACCAATCTTTCCCCATATTCCATTATTAAATTATTATTATATATTTCTTAAAGGAACTTGCTAATTTCATGTACTAATACTGCTACACATGAGTAATACAATAGTTGCAACTACTCAAAGTGGTTGCAATACCTTTTTGCTGCAACTCCAAGTTGTTGTGATTCCAAGAACAAACCAAATGTTGCAACTCCAAGTGCACTCATTGTTGTTGCAACTCTAGACAACCATTGCAACTTTGAGCATGATTTTTGTTGCTGCGACTCCAAATAAATCTCACCAACACAACAATCTATGTTGCAGCCGATAGTTGGGAAATGATATTCATGAAGAAAGGCAACATGAAGCAAGTAGATGACTAAAAGAGAAATCGGTTTGCCTACTGAGTTAGCACACGCCCGATTCTCACTAAAGTTTGAAAAAGTAATGTAACCAGATGAACAACCATATTCTCAAGGTTTTCCATCCATCACTTTATATAATTTTAGACATCAACCATGTTGTATAAAAACCTCAGCTTCTCCATAGTTGAGGAGGAGAAAATTATTCTAGCGATAAGCATTCGACTGTTATTGTATTTTCAAACTTATGCAATACAATTTATGTTCTTGCTTTCATTCGCGTGTTGATGTGTCG
>CBVK0101020011.1:0-15589 GCA_900067695.1 Picea abies
TGATTTTCTACCAGAGCCTTAAACTCTTTAAATTTATCAAATACCTCAGATTTATTTCTAAGAAAATAAATCCATGTGTTCCTTGAGAAATCATCTATGAATGAAACATAATACACAGATTTACCTAGGGATGGAATAGGAACATGTCCAAACACATCATTGTGTATCAACTCTAAGATCCCCTTTTCTCTTGTAGCACCAGATGGGAATCTTACTCGATTTTGTTTACCATATATGAAATGTTCACAAAAATAAAAATCCAGAGTGCAATTAGACATTCCTTCAACCATACCTTTACCGTGTAGTGTTCGAAGTCCCTTTTCTCCAATATGCCCCAGTCTTTGATGCCACATCATGGTCTTCTTTTTTGGGACAGTATTGGTCGTGTCTCCTTCATTTCCCCTCATCAACACCATTGCTTCTCGTACCATATTGCAAGTGCCCTTTCCAAATACAGTATCCACTCCTGCATCATCCAACTTGCTTACAGATATTAGGCTCCTGGCTAGTTTTGGAATGTGCAGAACCCCAGGGAGAGTTCTAATCCTTCCATCTTTCAGCATCAACTTAACCCTTCCATGTCCCATGATTTTGGTTGTCGAGTCATCTCTTAGGAATACATCACCACCATCTTATTTTTCATATTTAGAGAACCACTCCCTGTGAGGGTTCATATGGTATGACGCACCTTATTCGATCAACCATACATCACGGTCTGCATGTGTACATGTAGATTCCAATTAAACATTATTTAGATTCAATAATTTATCCACAATTCGTTGTAAATTTGATTCTTTATTTTTATTATTCTTTTTATTCATTATTTATTTTCCTTATTTATCCTCAACCATTTATTCTTCCCCTTCCTATTATGTCAACCAAAATTGATGAAACTATAACTTTTGAATGTGAAATGGGTAATTATCATACTTTTTGTCCTATTAGCTGTGTATCCTGGTTGTTTTCTCCAAAATGCACTTGGAGTTATGATTTTTTCCCACCTCCTTCTTCAGTGGAGGTTTCACCTATGTGGAAGAGGTACTATCAGATCCCTTTGGTTTATCAACCCTCTTAGACTTGCAATATTTCTTATAATGCCTTGTTTTACCACACTTCCAGCATTTCCTCAAAGATTTTCCTGGAGACTTAGATCTACCTATAGATTTATATCTCGCCCCTGAAGACTTACCAGGATTCCTGTCTTAGGTACGACCTCTTATAGATAAAGCATCTGTGATATGACCATCCATTCTTTTATGCCTCATCTCTTCAGATAATAAGGATGCAAATACATCCTCATACTTCAATGTAGATTGAGTGGTACTACCAATTGATACAACCAGATTATCCCAAGAGTCTGGAAAAGACTATAACAAAGTAATACACTTATCTTCTTCTGTAATCGTAATATTAACAAAGACAAGTTGACTTACCAGAGTATTAAAGGAATTTAGATGTTCTATCATAGAATCTCCATCTTCCATCCTAAGATGATACAACTTCTTTCAAAGAAACAACTTGTTTACCAGGAACTTTGATTGATACAAATTCCCTAACTTATCCCATAGTTCCTTGGTTGTAGATTCTCTCGAGACATTCAACAACACCAAATCTTCCAGGCAGATTTGAATAGTACTCCTTTCTCTTATGTCCAACTTCTCCCAATATTCCTTTGACATACCAATAGGTGGTGTACTAGTAGGTTGTGTACTAGTCGACTGTGTCTCAGTAGGCTGTGTACCACTAGGTTGTGTACCAAGATCCACAGTGATCCATTGTTCTTTGTCTACAAGAAGGTCCTCCATCATGAGCTTCTATAGCTCAAATATTTTACCGTTGAACTTCTCTATCTCGATTCTAGAAGAGCTCTCCATTCCTCTTTCTACACTCAAATCTCCACTGCAAAAGCTCCCACTAAACCCAGGTTTATCACAGACCCAAGATAAAATTTATCTATCAAGACCGACCCAAACCCTCAACAACAAAGGCATCCCTTTGAAGCAAAAAAAGATCTCTGATACCACATGTACGTTTTAAACCTATGAAGTAAAGAAATGCATATAGATTCTTAAGCAAAACATAAATTAATCAATGGCTCATACACATAGTACATAGAGATTTATACCGGAAACCCTTAACCGGGAGAAAACCTTTCAATGCTTCATTGTATTAATTTCACCATTCACCATACAATATATATACAATGTTTTTAGGTATTCCGTAGATACCAAAACCCTAATCCCTTAATCCGGGATTAATTTAGAAAACCGCTAAAAAATAGCAAAATCCGCTAAAAATAGAAAATACTGCCCAAAAATAAATTTCAGGGCAACGCTACTATGCGGAACATATACACATATATTTATAAATAATATGCATTAAATCAATTTAACATATTTAACATGGATTTACTGCTATCATACAGACTTAAACATAATTAACAGCAATACAAACTTGCAACAGAATACATGATAACATTTCAAGACACAAACATGCATCACATATAAATTAAGTACAGAATTAATACTTATCTTTTAAACTGGTGAAACACCACCAACTGCGTGCATACCTTCCACGAACCTCCTAGCCTTATACCGTGTTGCTCATCACTCTCAGCAGTAGGTCACCCCCGACCTGGGACTAAGCTCCACCAGGCAAGGGAATCTTAGGCTAGGCAAGGTCAACAAGAAGACACACGGTTTATGAGGAAGGATTCTCTCCCATAATCCACTTATGCCCACTGCTCACAGACTCTCATTCCCCACATGAATGTCCCACCCTAGGAGTATACACCTTCATTGTCACCAAGACAGTCCTTCAGTTTCTAAACCTCCCTTGCCTTGGGCTTCAGCAACAGGTCGAACCGGAATTCTTCGAGATTTGTGGCAGCTACAAGACCCCCTCCAGGAGTTCTCTCTTCCTCTGTGCACTCTCTCACCTGGAGAGAGTCACTCACAAGCCTAAAAACCTTCCTCTTCAACCACAACCACCTCCCTCACCTAGAGAGAGTGTTGCACACATGCCTGACAATCTGCTTCTTCAGCTCCATTCCAGCACAAGGAAGACCACAGTATGGCTCAGCAAGGAACAGATGACGATAGCCAATCATACTCATCCAAGGGACTGCGTGTCCACAACATCCCATAGTTAAAACACATGTGGCATATACAATTGTGGTATGCTCAGGTTTCACAGAAGACAATGACCCAGACAGTTAAGAACAAACTTGGATTTGCAGAATGGATAAATTGGGTTCACAGGACACACAGGAGACACAAATTCATCCACGGGTTTGCCACTGGTTTTCAGATGCGTTACAAGGAAATTATGTAGAGATCGATGATGGAGACCAAACATAGAGACCAGACAGAATTCACAGGAATACACCAGTCGATCACAGAGGTCTCACAGTTTCGGGTTTCAGAGCTTTGTGAGGTATGCAGCGATCAGACGCATAGGTAACACGGTTCAAACCATGGACGATAGGATGGAGGACGAACCCCCATCATGGCTCAATTATTGGATTAAATTGCATGTGCATGGGCCGACAAATGTCACCCATGAAGCTGCATGCACTCCATCAAGTATACGTTCCCTTTTTCCAAGAAATTAGGATAAAAATTATGCCTTTCACACCACTTTGAAATAATAATAAATTATTATTCCCAAGGAATTAATCCCTCAAGCTTAGCCCCTCTTCCAACCTTCCATCCCCCTCTCCCTTACCTAGCCTTGTGGAAGCTTAGTCCCCTATCACTCTTTCATCGTGGTTGGTCGGCACACAGCAAAATTTATATTTTATTATTGATCTGCATAACTACATATACAAAAATCAGGCTCATGGCCTTTAACACTTAGGGTCTCAGGCCTAAATAACACATAATCCTACCAACTTATATACACTTGACTCACCAGCCTATAAACATGATTACAATACATAATATAATTGGGGAATGTCCTTGGGATATTACAATCCCCTCCCCTTATTTTTTCACTATCCTCAGTGTAACTTTTACACAGCATCAACAAGATTTTCAAAATCTTCAAAAAGATACGGGTATTCTACCCTCATAGCATCCTCATGCTCCCATGTCGCGTCCTCAGGACCGTACCAAGTCCACTGGACCTTTACAAGCCCTATGGATCGATTCCGGAGTTGTTTTCTTTTTCGGTCCAATATGCACACAGGATGCACTTGTAGGACACCTTCTTGCTCCACCTGAATCACATTCCAATCAATTACATGATTAGCATCAGGTATATACTTCTTAAGCAATGAAACATGAAACACATTATGTACAGTCATGGATGCAGGTAATGTAATCATATATGCAATTTGCCCAAACCTTTCTAGGATTTCAAATGGCCCACAAAATCTGGCTACCAACTTGGAGCAGTTTCCCAGATTCAGGGAACTTCTATTGGATTTCACTTTCAGGAAAACATGGTCACCCACTTTAAACTCTCTGTGGATTCTATTTTTATCAGCATAACTTTCATGCCTATCTTGGGAAACCTTTAAATTATTCTTAATTTTTAGCATCTGTTCTTCCATTTCCTTGAGCAAATCTGTCCCAACTACTGTCGCATTAGCTGGATTATCCTAGCTTACTAGAGTATTACACTTTCTTCGATAAAGTGCTTCAAATGGGTTCATATTCAATGATGCTTGATACCCATTATTGTAGGCGAATTCTACCAAGTGTAGGTAGTCTACCCATTTCGATGGTTTGTCCATCACATACATCCTCAATATGTCTTCTATTACTCGATTCACCCGCTCTGTCTGCCCATCCAACTCAGGATGATAGGTTGTGCTAAAGTTCAGATTCATTCTAAACCCCTTGAATAACCCCTTCCAGAAATTTGAGGTAAATTTCAGGTCTCTGTCAGACACAATTGTCTTGGGAATTCTGTGCAATCGTGCCACTTCCTTCATAAATATGTCGGCAACATCCGCTGCCTTGTGAGTAGTCTTTAATGGAATGAAATGGGCAGATTTCATAAGCTTTTCCACCACCACCATGATTGCATCATTCTACTTTCCAATTCTGGGCAATCATGTGATGAAATATATTGTCACTACCTCCCACTTCCACTCAGAAATGGGTAAAGGTTGCAGCAACCCTGTTGGGTGCTTGTGCTCAGCTTTAACCTTCTGACACTCCATACATCTAGCGATGTATTCAACAATCTCTTTCTTCATACCTAGCCAAAAATAATGGCTCTTGACTGCTGCCACAATTTTCTGATATCCAGGGTGCCCAACATAAGGCACATTATGCATTTCATTCAAAATCATAAGTTTCAAATCCTGGACATTAGGTACATAAATTATGTTCTTGTACATAATTGTTCCATCAGCCCCTAATTTATAATTCTCCACTTTATGTGGCATATTACCTTGTTGTAGCTTTTCTACCAAATCCCTATACTGCAAATCTATATTTGCAGCCTCCAAAATTATGCTTTTAATATCAGTTTGGTACATGCTAATGGTTGTAGCATGTAATTTGTGTACTCTCATGTTGAGTGCATCAGCCACTTTATTCTCCTTCCCTTTGATATGCTTGATATCAAAATCATAATCACAAAGAAACTCCAGCCACCTACTTTGTCTAGCATTCAAGGTTGGTTGATCAAACAAATACTTTAGCCCGTTATGGTATGTTCTTAGTTTGAACCTCATTCCCATGAGGTAATGTCTCCATTTCTTTAGAGAATGTACTATGGCTGCCAACTCCAAATCATGAGTGGCGTAGTTCTTTTCGTGCTCTTTCAACTTTTTGGATTCATAACAGATTACGAATCCATTCTGACTAAGGACTCCTCCTAGTCCTTCTTTGCATGCATCTGTGCATACCAAAAAATCTCCATTTGGGTCTGCAATCCTCAGGATTGTTGCACTGGTTAACAGTTGCTTCAATTGCTGAAAGATTTTCTCACATTCCTCTATCCACTGAAATTTATTCTCCTTCCTTTGCAAGGAAGTGATATGGTGAGATATCCTCAAGAACCCTATGATAAACCTTCTATAATAACCAGCTATACCCATAAAGGATCTCATTTCCATCACATTCTTTGGCACTGACCATTCTTCGATGGCCTCAATCTTTTAAGGATCTACAGTTATCCCATCCTTCGAAATAATATTCCCCTAGTAATGGATCTGCTCCTGATAAAACAAGCACTTGCTCAACTTGGCATACAGTTGGTGCTCTCTTAGCACCTACAACACCATCCTCATATGTTGTTCATGATCTTCCTCCGACTTGGAATACACCAAGATGTCATCCAGGAATACTATGACAAAGTTGTCTAGATAGTCCCTGAATACACCATTCATCAGGCACATAAAAATAGCGGGTGCATTTGACAGCCCAAACGGCACCACTGTGAACTCGTAATGACCATACCTTGTTATAAAGGCGGTCTTACTGATGTCTTCATCCTTTATCCTTACCTAGTGATATCCTGACCTGAGTTCTATCTTCGAAAATATCTTCGCATCCTTCAACTAATCAAAGAGGTCATCAATCCTCGGCAGAGGATATTTGTTCTTTACGGTTACTTTGTTCAATTGTCTGAAATTGATATATAATCTCAATGTCCCATCCTTGTTCTTCACGAACAGGACCAGGGCACCCCAAGGTGACACACTTGGGGGTATATACCCCTTCCTTAGGATCTCCTCAAGCTGCAATTGCAGTTCTTTTAGCTCCGACATACTCATTCTATAAGGAGCTTTCGACACTGGAGTTTCTACATGCATCAAGTTTACATAGAAGTCAATATCTCTCTTCGGGAGTAGTCCGGGTACCTTCTGAAATACATCCTCAAACTCTTTTAGTACCACATGATCTTCAATCTTTGAAACCTCATCCTTAGATGCTTCCTCCACATGGATTGAAAATAATTGACAGCCTTTTTCGTAGCACTTCTTTAGCTGCATTGCTGAGATTTCTCAGACAGCAACAACACTAGGAATTCCTTGGATTGTTTTCTGGTTTCCTTCCTCATCCAGGAAAGTGAATTCCTTGTTCCAATAGTCCAATATGGCATGGTGTTGGTCCAACCAGTCCATCCCAATTAGACAATCATAAGAAATTAAAGGAAAAACATTCAATTCAGCCTTTGTGCTCAGTCCATTCGTGTCCACTGGACATGACTTGACTAACTCAGTGACTTTCTTCTTGGTTCCTGTCGCCAGCTACACTAACCAAGACTTTTCATGTTTGCCTCTCAACAATGGCAAACTTTCCACCACTCTAGGATCTATATAACTATGGCTAGCCCCTGAATCAATTAAAATAGTAAAGGCATGGTTGTTGATCATACCTTCCACTTCAATCATGTGCGGATGATATTTAGCTTGCTTGTTGTCCAGGGCTGCGTAGATCCTTGGAATTCTACTTCCCATCTACTACAATGTTTCATCCTGTTGTACATTGTGGAAAGCTCTCACTTTATCATTTATGTGGGAGAAATATATGTACCTATGGTTCCATTTACAACCCCAACATTCCATAGGTGGTGGTCTTGACATTTTCCCACCCACTTCAGCCTTCTTGGGCTCTCTAAAAGATGGTTGTCCCTGAGGATTGTTTCTAAAAAAGGGTGGCTTAGTTCCCTTCTTCCTCTGATCCATCTTGAATTTCTTCTTGTCTTCCCAGGCTTTCCAGAAAGTATGCTTCTCTCTTTTGCTACTCATATAAGCATTTCGCTCTTCTTATCGTTTCTTCCATATTTTTTGGGTCATCATACTTAATCTCATCCCCAATGGAAGGTGGAAATCCACTCAAATGCCTTTGAATCTTAACAGTCTCATCCTTGATGAATGGGACATACTTCAGAAATTTCAAAAATCTTCGTTCATATTCATCAATGGTTGTACTGCCCAGCTTGAGTTCAAAGAACTCTTTCATCTTTTTGTCATAGTATCTTTTAATCAAGTATTTATTCTCAAAATACCTCTTGAATTCTTTCCAAGTGATATCTTTCTCTCTAATGTGTTGTACCTGCACAAGATGATCCCACCACATGGATGTTTTTCCCTTCAATTGATACATTGCAATTCTTACGTCTACATGAGAGGAATAATTTTGCAGTTGGAAATATTTCCTCATGCCAAGCAACCATGTTTCATCATCTTCCTCCTTCTTGTGTTCTCCATCAAATGTAGGATGCTTAATCTTGTTCATTTTTCCATTCAGTTCATCCACTCCAAATCTCTTGTTCTTTCTGGTAGGAGATA
The DNA here is from genome assembly GCA_900067695.1 of Picea abies. Classification (NCBI taxonomy): domain Eukaryota; kingdom Viridiplantae; phylum Streptophyta; class Pinopsida; order Pinales; family Pinaceae; genus Picea; species Picea abies. Next base: position 8,255 of record CBVK0101020011.1, read on the forward strand.
GGCTTGAACTACTGTGTGTCCTCCTCTTGGAGTGACCTTGGGAGTGATGATGGTGTTTACCAACACTCATTAATCTTCTTCCCTCATAAATCTGGTGACTCCTTGTTTTGATCGAGTCTCTCTCCTTGTCCAACTTATTTTCTATTCTCTCCAGACTCTTCATCAACTTTAAGTTGAATTCTCCCTATTGTTCCTTAGCTTTCATGAGATTTTTGCTATCTTCTCTATGAGTTTGGGCATCTTTCTGCAATCTTTCAATGATTTTCATCATATGCCCTTCCTTATCTATCTCTTCTCCATGCCCATTGGAGTTCGACCCTTCAACTCCCAAATGAACATCCATTTATTTTGCTTCATTCTCCGAACTAGAAGCATTATGTTTCTCCTCCATTTCTTTTCACTCAGTGGCAACTCTATTCGATTCTAGCGCTCGTTAAACTTCTGCAACACAATGTGCAGACAACCAAAATTTGTCAGGTCATCATTCCTTAACAAATCCCACAGTATTCATAAACAAATATGATTCAAGAAAACATTAAGTTTTCATTTTCTGTCATTCTCGTTCAATCAAGAATCCCCGCAGATTTCTTCTTTCAGAGCTCTGCTCTGCTAATTTTTTGGGCACTAACCCCTTTCTCTCAGTCCCCAACCCACGCGACCATGGGTTGTGACCAAGCACTAGATCAATAAGCATGTACTCGGGCCTTCGGCCTCGGAAATTTTCAAAGCGCAATACGAAAATCACTCAGAGTTTCAAGTTACTGAACTCGCATAGTAGGGTGGATCAACGGTCCACGTCTACCCAACATCCAATGACTGACACTCGCTGTGGAATATTTCACATCCGCACACCTTGAACCATTAATCTCCTAACACTCCCATGTCACCTTAGGTGACGTTATTTCAATACATCACTTGACGTTTTCCCAATTGCGGGGGCATGCAACGGTGGTTTGGAGTAACCTGCCTTTCATCCCATAATTCTCCTAACACTTACAAGTAATCCTTCAGTGAAACCGCGGTTTGGATTGTGGGACCGCCTTGGAGAATTATCTTATGTGCAACTTGGGTCCCCGCAATGCCTTCTAGCCATTGATCTTGATGTATCGTGATCAACTCCACTGTGGGTCCTCCAACCTTTAACTACGTTACGTAACCTCGGGCCCCACATATTACAGTCATCACCAACTAAGGTGATGGCATGTGGTATGCCTAGAAAGGTCCACGTAACCCTAGGCGATGTGATCTGGCCCCACCACATCTATCCTTTCACTTCGAAACTTTGGGCTTCGGAGCTTCGAACTTTGAGAGTTTCAGCTCCTCTATGCTCTCTTTTGCTCGGAGCGCTTTCTCCCGGAGTTCATGATCTACCAACGTGTGTCCTCCTTCACAATCAATGGCTATGAGTGACTTTGGCACTTCGGTCTTTGGGAGTTTCATACTCACATCACTTGCCTCCTCACAAAGTACTTCCACCTAAAGTACACGATCTCTTGACGTGTGTCCTTCACAATGGATGGTTGCGATCTACTTTGAGACTTCTGCAGTTTGTCACACTCCATACTAGAACTCCTTCGAAGTGATTTTCCTTTGTCTTTATGGACACGGATCTAACATTCAGGCTCTTTTCCTACGATCTACAGTGTAGATCTCCTTCGAGATTTTATGCCTCGACACATTCCACTTCTCCTGATTGTTGAACTCCGAAAGGATTCCAGAATAACCTTCCTGCACCTTCTCTAGATCTGACAGTCATAAAGGGCGCTCCTTTTTCCCAATCGATCATATGGCTCCAACACCCCAAGTGTTGATCTCTCTCTCTCTCTGGTCAAATACCACGCCGACTATGGGTTTTTTTTACCGCTACTCCTCATGAGCTTCGTAACACTGCCAAGTAACCCCTTGGCACTCAGAAACACTCTAAGGTTCGAAATTAATTCTTTCAAACACCATTTCCACTTGAAACCTTGGGTTCAAAGACCACTTATCCGGCCATGTAGGCTCACATTGAAACTATGGCTCTGATACCAATTTGTAACATCCCCAGCCATCATCCCCACTATCAGGAAACACTACTATGTGGAACATATACACATATATTTATAAATAATATGCATTAAATCAATTTAACATATTTAACATGGATTTATTGTTATCATACAGACTTAAATAGAATTGACAACAATTCAAACTTGCAATGGAATACATGATAACATTTCAAACACACACATGCATCACATATAAATTAAGTACAGAATTAATACTTATCTTTTAAACTAGTGTAACACCACCAACTATGTGCAGACCTTCCATGAACCTCCCAGCCTTAGACTGCGCTGCTCATCACTCTTAACAGTAGGTCACCCCCGAGCTAGGACTAAGCTCCACCGGGCAAGGGAATCCTAGGCTAGGCAAGGTCAACAAGAAGACACACATTTTATGAGGAGGGATTCTCTCCCAGGAGCCACTTATGCCCACTTCTCACAGACTCTCATTCCCCACATGCTTGTCCCACCCCATGAGTATACACCTTCACTGTCATCAAGACATTCCTTCGGCTGCTAAACCTCCCTTGCCTCGGGCTTCAGCAACATGCCAAACCAAAATTCTCCGAGCTCTGTGGCAGCTACAGGACCCCCTCCAAGAGTTCTCACTTCCTCTGTGCACTCTCTCACCTAGAGAGAGTCCCTCACAGGCCTGACAACTTGCCTCTTCAACCACAACCACCTCCCTCACCTGGAGAGAGTGTTTCACACAGGCCTGACAACCTGCTTCTTCATCTCTGTTCTAGCACAAGGAGGACCACAATATGGCTAAGCAAGGAACAGATGATGGTAGCCAATCACACTCAACCAAGGAATTGCATGGCCATAATAACCCACATTTAAAACACACATGGCATAGACAATTGCGGTATCCTTAGGTTTCACAAAAGATAGTGACCCGGACAGTTAAGCACAAACTTGGATTTACAGAATGGATAAACCAGGTTCATCGGACACATAAGAGACACGGCTTCGTCCATGGGTTTGACACTAGTTTTCAGATGCGTGACAAGGAAATTACGTAGAGGTCGATGATGGAGGCCAAATGCAGAGACCAGACGGAATTCACGGGAATAAACCAGTCGATCACAGAGGTCTCGTGGTTTCGAGTTTCAGAGATGCCTGAGGTATGCAACGATCAGACGCAAAGGTAACATGGTTCAGACCACGATGACGGAATGGAGGATGAACCCCCATCACAGCTCAATTATTGTATTAAATTGCATGTACATGGGCCGACACATGTCGCCCATGAAGCTACATGCACTCCATCAAGTATGCATTCCCTTTTTCCAGGAACTTAGGATAAAAATTATGCCTTCCACACCACTTTGAAATAATAATAAATAATTATTCCCAAGGACTTAAGCCCTCAATATTAGCCCCTCTTCCAACCTTTCAGCCCCCTCTCCCTTACCTAGCCTTGTGGAATCTTAGTCCCCCATCACTCTCTCATCGTGGTCGGTCAGAACGCAGTGATGTTTATATTTTATTAATGATCTACATAATTACATATACAAAAATCAGGCACCTAGCCTTTAACACCTAGGCTCTCTAGCCTAAATAACACATAAGCCCACCATCTTATATACACTTGGCTCACCAGCCTATAAACATGATTACAATACATAATATAACTGGGCATGTCCTTGGGGTATTACACATAACTAGGGGGGGGCATACCTAGCCTCCCCTGGGACCCCCCTAGGAAGCGCCCGATGCACACAACACAAAGAACACTACTAGAAGGATCATCAGACACAGTTGTCGAATATAACACACCCACACACACACACATGAAAATAATATAACACATACCCAACACTTTACTCCAAATGTAAGTCTGGTTGGAAAATCGTCAGCCTGCATCCATCAACGAAAACATGTCAGCGATCAGAATCAACATGATAATCTACTAGTCACATGCCACATATGCTATAAACAAAAACACTCAAACCATAACAGCCCACTCCCTAACTTGATCTGAGTCCAAGGAGATCCCTCAATTCCATCGGCACCCTTAATCGGTCCAGAATCCTGCACACTCAGGAAAACTAGTCAATAGCACATGTCGATATAAATATCATAAAATCCAAAACAACATCATGAACCATAATCAAAACAGTCAATCCTATAATGAACCGGATCACTTGCACGTAAGTGTCCTAAAAAATACGTCCAATCATGTGTGCGCAAGAGCGGGATGTTACATATACCCCCTCTTGTTTTAAACTTCGTCCTGAATTTTCATAGTATATAAGTGTCAAAATAAAATATCTCACAATATCTATATGCCTAGCTATCAAACAAAAATGGAAACCGCTGACACATATCATATGCATCCTGCCAGGTCGCCCAGTGTGGACTATAGTTGTCCCACTAGACCTTGAACTGATCTACTGTTTGACATCGTATTTTTCGAATGCGATGGTCCAAAATGTGGATTGGCTCCATCGTGAGCGCACCCTCATCTGATACCTGTAAGGAAATCATGTCAATCACATGTGTAGGATCACTAACATAATGTCTCAAAATAGATATGTGAAAAACATCGTGCATACGCCTAAAAGAATCAAGCAAGGCTAGTCGATAGGCCACGAGCCCCTTCCTTTCCACAACCTCGAAGGGTCCCATGAACCTAGGAGAGATTTTAGCACCCTTTCCAAACTTGATCGAACTCTTGTGCAGTTTTACCCGCAAGAAGACTCGATCGCCAATTTCATAACTACGGTCAACACGATGCGCATCAGCATAACTCTTCTGTCAATCCTGCGCTTCCTTGATCCTTTCCCTTATGGTTTGCATTTGATCTTCCATTTCTCGGATTGCTTCTGGTCCCACAAGGACCCTATCCTCAAGCCGATCCCAACTCAAAGGCGTCTGACATGGACGCCCGTAAAGAAATTTGAATGGCGTCATCTTAATGATGCTTTGATAACTGTTGTTATATGAAAATTCTACCAGTGGCAAGAATTCTTCCCAACGCTTCTATTGGTCCATTACGTACATACACAACATATCCTTCAAGATTTGGTTTTTTCGTTCGGTTTGCCCATCTGTCTTAGGGTGATACGCGGTACTAAAGTTAAGTTGGGTTCCCAAGGCCTCTTGGAAATTAGTCCAAAATCGTCCTATAAACATCAATCCTCGATCGAATATAATCCTCTAAGGCACACCATGCAGCCTCACAATCTTGCTGATGAAAACTATAGCTATTGTAGTGTACCCTTTTCGCAGTTCGGAGCTTACTCACGCTCAGATACCAATTTGTACACACTTTTTAATAATAAACACAGGCCGGTATAACCACATGCATTTAACACAATTAAACACATTTAAATTACAGAGTAAAACATATCTCATTACTGCTATAATTAAACATTCCATACCCTTTAACAATAATTCATTTACACAGCGGAAAACATGATACATAAACAGCACAGTCATGCACAACATGATTAAAGCATAATTCAAATACTTATCTTTTAACAGCCGTAGAAATCACCAACCAAGTGCAGGCCTTCCACGAACCTCCCAACCTTAGACCACATTGTTCATCAGCTCAACAGTGGGTCACCCCCGAGCTGAGACCGAGCTCCACCCCAAGGCAAGGAATCCTAGGCTAGGTTGAGGTTACAAGGAAGACAGCACAAAAATATCTGGAAGGATTCTTCCCAAAGATGCCATCTTACGCCCACTACTACCAGACCCTCATTCCCCACATGCCTGTTCCGCCCGAGAGTATACACCTTCACACGCACAGTCCATCAGTGCTAACCTCCCCCTCTGGGTCTCGGCAATAGGCCGGATCAGGAAGTCTCAGAGCCCGTAGTTGGCGCTGGACACTCTCTGGAAGAAAACACTTCCCAGCAAACTCTTTCACCTGGAAAGAGTTTCTCACAGGCCTGACAACCTGCCTCTTCCAACATCAACCACCTCCCTCACCTGGAGAGAAGTCATACACAAGCTTAGCATAGGCTTACTCTGGCCAGTATGCCAAGCGCAAACAAGCACTGCGTGGCCACAACAGCCAATCGGGAAAACGAACACGGGCTTTCTAACTGGTTCAACAATGGCAGGTCACTTCTTATTTCTCAATTCGACAACATGGGATAGATTCACGCTCGGGTTCTCGGGAACGCGTGACAAACAATCCATGCAAGGTCAACACAAGTTCGAACTGTTCAGACAGGAGTTGTACCAGGGTATTTTAGAAGTCCACACAGAATTTTCTGCTTTTAGGGATGAACCAGGGTATTCTTGTAGAGGTCGTACCGGTTCCACGCTCAGAGGTTCGGGTCCGAATGGAGAAAGATCCCCTCACGCGGTTCATCTCGGTGATTATATTTGCATGCACCAGGGTTGACACTTGTCACCCTGGGAACTGCATGTGTTCCCACAGCGTGCATCCCCTTTGCACATCCCCCCCTTGCCAGGAACTTAGGATAAAATAATATGCACATGGATCTTTTTGGAAATAATATTAAAATATTATTCCAGGCCTAAGCCCCCTAGGATTAGCCCCTAGGCTCAACACTCAGCCTCGTTTTCCCACCTTCCAGCCCCTAATCCCTTGCCCACTCTATGGATGCTCAGTCCCCCATCACTCATTCATCGTGGTCAGTCTGCACCTGGTGGTGTTTATATTTTATTGATGTGTTGCATACATACAGATACAAAATCCAGGCCCTTGGCCTTCAACCCTTAGGCTCTCTGGCCTAATTGAACACATAAGCCTACTAGCTTATACAAAACTCGGCTCACCAGCCTATAACACATATTTACAATCTCTTTCAGATCATGGTTTACATCGGGGCTGGGCCTTGGGGACACTACAATCCCCTCCCCTTATTTTTGCACTGTCCTCAGTGCAACTTTACATAGCATCTGCAAGCTTTTCAAAATTTTCAAAAAGATGCGGGTACTCTACCCGCATAACATCTGCATGCTCCCATGTCGCGTCCTCAAGACTGTACCAGGTCCACTGAACCTTTACAAGCTCTATAGCTCGATTCCAGAGCTGTTTGCTTTTCCTGTCCAATATGCACACAGGATGCACTTGCAGGACAATTTCTGGTTCCACCTGAATCACAGTCCAATCGATAACATGATTAGCATCAGGTACATATTTCTTAAGTAGTGAAACATGAAACACATTATGTACAGTCATAGATGCAGGTAATGCAAGAATGTATGCAACCAACCCAATCCTTTCTAGGATCTCAAATGGCCCACAAAATCTTGCTGCCAACTTGGCGCAACTTCCCAATTTTAGGGAACTCCTGTTAGT
>CBVK0101020015.1:0-15718 GCA_900067695.1 Picea abies
TATATCTTAATACATGCTTTTCAATTGTCCAATGCTCATGTCTTGGTTCCACTTGGAACTGGCTTAGTGTATTCACGACAAAGCAAATGTCAGTCGAGTATTTACCAAATACATCAATGACCTATTTAGTTGTCAATATAGATATGGATCTACTGGATCAGAATTTGGAACTTTAACTTTTCTTATATCCGCATTCATAGGAGTGTCCATGGACTTACAATCCATCATTCCAAATTTCTGAAGGATATTTATTGTGTACTTTCCTTGTCCAAGGAATACTTCACCACACTTCTACCATACTTCTAGTCCCAAGTAATAATGCATGAGACCTAGATATTTCATATCAAATTCAAAAGCTAATTCCTTCTTGCACTAGATAATGAGAGATTCTTCACATGTTATGAATAGATCATCAACATATAATAGTAGAATCATAGGTGCATTGTCCACGACTTTGTAATAAAGGTTTGGATCTGCATGACTCTTGGAGAAACCAAGTCTCATTAGGTAGTTGTCCATTCTAGCATACCAAGCCCTTGGAGCTTTCTTGAGTCCATATAGAGCTTTCTTCAATTTGCAAATGTGAGTGTCTTTGGAATGTACCTCAAACCCTTGAGGTTGTTCAATATATACTTCTTCTGCAATAGCTCCATTGAGGAAATCGGTCTTTACATCCATCCGATGTAAGTTCCATCCCATGGAAGCAGCAAGAGATATGATAACTCTCATGGAAGTATATCTATCCACAAGAGCAAAGGTTTCATCATAATCTTCTCCCTCCTTCTGGAAGAACCCTCCGACTACGAATCTTTCCTTGTATTTATCCACACTTCCATCTGTTGCATGTTTGATCTTGTACACCCATTTTCAAGTTACCACTGATTTTTCTTTAGGTCTTGGTATGATTTCCCATACCTCATATTTCATAATGGATAGATTTTCTTCCATCATAGCTTCTTTCCATTGTCCGTTTTGAACTCCTTCTTCAAATGTGGTAGGTTCTTCATCTAGAATTTTTTTCATGTATGTTGCATAACTTGAGAATCTTTTAGGTCTTTTACTCTTTCTGAATGTTCTTTCTGGAACCTTGAGTCTTTCTATGTCTTGTAAGGTAGCTTCAATCCAAGATGGTATTTTCTTGGTCTTAGGTACGATATCTAAATCAATGTTTTCACATGGCTCCATAGGATGATCAGGTAGTTCCTTTTCGTCATTTACGTTTTATGTGCTTTCTTCGTTATGTTCTTCAATCTCTTCTTCTTCTATATTTTCTTCTATGGATTTCTTGAAGGCCATATTCTCATTGAATGTTACATTTCTGCTGACTTCGATCTTGTGTTGTTTTGGAATATATATTCTATAGGCTTTGGATGAATCATTGTATCCCACGAATATCCCTTTCTTTCCTGAATGTTCTAGTTTATTCCTCTTGTCCGTGGGAATGTGAGAGTAAACAAGAAATCCAAATATTCTTAGATTTTCCACATTAGGTTTCTTACCTGAGAAAGCTTCTTCTAGTGTCATGTCCTTCAATATACGATGAGGACCTCTGTTATGCACATGTATTGTTTTCATTGCTACTTCTCCCCATAAGAACATGGATAGACCTTGATCATTTAGTAAGGATTTTACGGTTTCTTCGATAGATCTGTTCTTTCTTTCTGCTACACCATTTTGTTGAGGATTATGAGGAACAGTCATCTCCCTCCTAATCCATGTCATCTTGCAGAATGAAACAAATTCCTTCGAGGTGTATTCTCCTCCATTATCTATTCTTAATGTCTTGATCTTCTTGTTCATGAGGTTTTCTATTTCTTCTTTGAATTCTTGGAACTTGTTAAATACTTCTTCTTTTGTCTTTAGTAGGTATAGCCAAGTCTTTCTTGAATAATATTCTATGAAGATTACGTAGTAAAGAGATCCTTCTAGAGATCTGACTGGCATCAGACTGCAAACATCTGAGTGTATTAGACCTAGGATCTCCTTAGATCTATTGTTGTTGCTTGTGAATGGTTTCTTGATATTCTTCCCAAGGGCAGATCCCTTGCAGATTCCTTCATGTGTAGATTTCAGTTCTGGTATTCCTTCAACCATCCTTCTGCGAAAAGGAAATGATTGATAGTTGATATGAGCGTACCTTCTATGCCAAAGCTCATTAGGGTTGACTTCATCATGTATGAGAGCTTCTTCATTATGTTCTAGTAGTCTATATAGATTTCCTTCACGACTTCCAATAACCCTAGCATTCTCTATGCTGGAGTCTTTATGCCATGATAACACCTTTCCATCCATGAAGGCTATTCTGTTTCCTTTCTCTTCTAGGCATGATATAGATACAAGATTCTTTTCTTAACCAGGTACATATAAAACATTTCTTAAGTGAACATGGTTACCTGATTTCAATTTGACAGAGGCTTGTCCAAATCCTTAGACAAGGTAAGTGCTTTTTTCTCCAATCTCTACCTTGTACGAGGTCTTCTTCTCATTTAGATTTGAGATTCTGGCTTGATCTCCCATCATGTGCCTAGAAGCTCCACTATCGATTATCCACATGTCATCTTCAATCGTTCCAGTAAGTGCTGAGTAGTGTAAAAGATTGATCATTTTACTCATGTCTTCGGTTGACTGGTAACTGGCCATGCCTTGATCCAAAACTTCAACTTTGTCATTTTTGTCTTCTGAGATAGACAAAATGTGTGTTGAACTAGAGAGAATTTGAATATCTTCTCCTTGAGTGAGATGCTGCATCACAAGGTGTTGGATCTGAGATTAGGGCTTCTGCAACTGCTTCTGCTAGTAACCCTAGCGGCAGTGTCTTGGAAGCTGCTCATGCTAGTAACCCTAGCGACAGTTCCTCAACGAGATCAATATCCTAGCGGTTATGCTTTCTTCCAGTGTTTAGGCTGAATGAAGGAGGTGTGGGCTGAATGAAGGAGGTGTGGGCCCATAACCTGTTAGAATATGAAGGATTGTTCTTGTTTTACCATTGATAATACCCTTGTCACCAAACCATAGCCGGAAGCCACCCTCCATGCACCTTGACCTTGACAAAGAAGAATACTGGTAGAAATCAATAGCCAAGCAAGGATAATGCACCAAGCAAGAATAGAAACCAAAGTTGATCAGATAGTCCCACCCAGAAACTGGCGCAACACCTTCCCAAGAAACTTGCACACAAAAATGCCAATTGTAGTGTGCACAACTGACTCTCTGCAATTCTGAGAATGTGAATAATGAGAAACTGGCACCTTGTATTTATAGTAATCTGAGAGGCTTGCCTAGGGCGACTTCTCTTTCTGGGTACTAATTAATTCATATTAATTATATTTCTGCAGCCGACATCTTGTCTAGGGTTTCCTTTACTTCTTTTCTTCCTTCTGAAATATTTTAATCTTGTCATAGGTCACAATAGAGGTTCATACCTCTTGAAGCTACCATAATATCAATAGGTCAAGCTAGCCCACCAGCCAGGGCATGTAACCTGGGGCTTGACGATCAGGGCTAACAAACATAAGGGGTGCGTGGAGGCATAAGAGCCAGGCTATATGGCCACACCTATCACCAAGTGTCGAGGGCTAAGGGATAAAGACCAACGCACCAACTTGAGGCCACATGGAGGTGCCCAAGTGACCAGGAGCCCGAATTTTAGGGGTCTCCCCTGTATATTTACCAATTAGTGGGTTTTATACCTTATAATATGATTTTTAATTGATTTTTTCAATAGATTTGGGAGATTTAGTCCATTTTTGGAGGATCTTGAGCCCTTTTTGAGGCCAGATCTTGGGGGGAAGTTAGGATTTTGTTGCCAACTTCAAGCCTCTATAAAATAGAGGTTCATGAAGCCATGAAGAGGAGATTTAGAATAGGAAAATGTTGAAAAATTGTTGAGACAAAGCCATTTTTATGCAAGGGTTGTTGTTTCTTCATGTTTATTTCCAGATCTATATATTCATTTATGGATGCCATATTTCATCTTTAATTCTTCCTCTTTCATCAGTTTCCTAAATTGTATTTTTAACTTATGCTTTTAAACTCAACCATTGTCATTAAAAGATATTTTCGGATCATGTGGTATTGGAGCTAGTTGATGGTTAGTGTTGTTCCAGAGTCTGTACTTAAGGCTTAGAAAGTACAGTGTCTAGGCATCTGAAAGTGAGTAAAGGATAAAAAAAAAAGAATCAACCTTCGGGAAAGGAAGATAAGGCTGATTTCCAGGTTGTTTCTCTCTCACTTCCAACTGTTCCTGGATGCTTATATCCCATTCAATCGCAGCCCATGAACATTCAAGTTCTGCCTGGGTGGTGGTTGTTTTAAGTATGGTATCGAAAAGGTTCAAAGTGATATGGGTTTGGTTCGACAAGACGGGTTCAACATTAGGCTGTCTTGCAATGGGGACAGTCATAGAGGAACAGAGAAATTAAAGAAGAGTTCAAGGTTTTTGATGCTGTATCAATTTGATCATATAAAAGAGAACTTTTGAATCCGATATCGAAGATAAAGTGAAAACCAAAGGCCTTTTCCCGTAACTGAGTTATATTTTAAATAAATAGTGTGTGAAATGTGAGAAAAACATTAAGTTGTCTATAATGTGAGGCTCCTATCAAGGGAGAATGTCATCCTGTAAACAAAAGAAGAAAAAGATGAGAAGAAATCTGACGAAGCATAAAATATGAAGATCTAAAAAGTTTACAGGTCTTGTACCTACTAATAACCGATATAGAGGAAACGCTGTAAACGATTTAGATGACTAAAAATTGATCAACACAGTAGAGGTTTTACTAAATTGTAGTGAAACATTCATCATACATATATATGCGAACTAAAATTGAATATGAAATCACAGAGGAAACAAACTCATAAAACAGTCTTGATGGAATCAGGAGTCTTCAGATTGCTTTGTATTAATTTTCAAAAGGATAGAGTCTCTATTGCAATCAAACAAAAATGTCCAGCCTCGGTTCTTTCTTCAAAGTGCATATTTATACAAATTTTTGTACGCTAGAATCTCAATCGTTCCAAGAATTTTTTCAGTTACAAAAGGGAGACTTCTATGTTTCAATTCTTTGTCTTTGTCCTCTTTCGGGCGGATGGAGCACCTTCCTTCTTTTGAACTTCGGGTTCTAAAAATTGAATAGGAAGACACATGTCATTATTTGGTACCGGAAAACTGCCCCTTGGCATGCTCGGTGCAAGTGACGCACCTCTCCACCAACTGGGATATCAACCTAGAAGGTTCTGCTTGATTATTTGCCTCACAAGTGTAACAATCCTTCACTAATTATGGCAACTTTCCTTCTACCTGTCGGTCTTCGATGCCGATAGAACATAAATGTACACTTGGTTTTATTAGCCATTTATCTACTTGGACTATATTTGTATGAGTTATCTGTGATATTTCAGCCAAATCTCTTTCCTCATTCTAATTGATATTGAGCAGGTGCTTGGCTATATTAATTTGGCCCAGTGTCTCATTATTGTTTTCACTATCGAGATCCAACAAACTCCCATCTATGAAGCCAAAAGTTTCTTCACAAGAGTTTCTTACCTCTTTAGCTTGTTGTCTTCCTTCTGATATGTTATGCTCCCATGCCTTCAACAAGATGCTACCTTGGGTTTGCTCTAGGATGGAAAACCTAGAACTATTGCCCGTTTCCTTTTTTTTCGTGGCTATAACAGCGTCATGGAAAGCGACCCTAGCCACCCCAACTTATTTTTCTCTGAAGGAGATGTTTTCCAGTACTTTATCAATGAGTTGGTAGTGGTTTTGAATAGTTTCCACTTTAGCAAGTAAATCTTGTTGAGCTGCCGACACTCTTTTTCAGATTTCTATGGCTTGGGATTGGAATATCCGGATATCTATCATCTGGCTTTCAACGAAATTTAATTTGGCCTGTAACTACCCTATCAATTCTCCTTGCTGGCTTATCTGTGATTGGCTGGTCTGAGCCATCTTCTATGTCTGTTCAAGATCAGATTTGAGCCACTCGATTTCCTTTTGATTGCTTTCCCTAGCTATCTCTATACCTGTGTTCACTTGATCTCTGGTGGTTGCTTCTACTGTAGCCAACTTATCCTCCAAAGTTTTGATCAAGTGGTTTTTCTGCTTCAACTGTTCTTTTAGGGACTCGACACAATATTGGTTGGCTGTAGCAAAAGCCCCCAACATCCCTGATATCTGAGTTGCAAATTCTTCTTTTTTCATGGCTCTCCCATTAGCAAGGATTTTAAATTTCTTGGCTGCCATGGCTACTTCTTGATAAAGTTCTTGTTTCACAATGGCCTTTCTCTTATTATCGAAGAAAAATTTATTCGAAGGCAATCTTCCATAGTTATGGGTGTAAGTTCTTCGTCAAAAATCCATCCTGCATCTGGGATCCCCCTTGTGGACTGTAGGGGAGTAATAGAAATGATGGGGTTGCTGATCTGCTTGGATGATTTCCTCGAGGTAACAATGAAGGCTGGCTTGCTTGGAGGGTTGGGGATCTTGGCTTCCTGTTTCGGGCCACCGGTTTTCTTCTTCCTTTCATGGTATTCTTCTTGGTCAGGTCCTGAATCTTTGGATCCCTTGGCTTCCGTTTGCTATACATCTATAGTCGATGGGTTATTACCCTGTAAGACTGCGGGAAGGAAGCTCCGCCGGTGTTCCTGAAATTTGAAGAAATCAACCATATCCTCGAGTGACAGGGTTTGACTCTAACTTAGGACCTCGGCATATGATCTCTCCCCTCAGAAGATGTCGTCATGAGGCGAATGCTCATGTTCATACCTTTTAAGGCTACAACTCGCCATGTGATTACCCATGATTTTGTGTGGGTCGTGCTTCTTGAACTCAATGTGGACCAATTTAATATCCTCCAAAGTCGTTGCCTCGACTTTTGGATGTCCTAAATATAATAAAGAATATGTGTTCAAATGAATGGGGAAGGGTGGCCATACCTTCTTCGGAAATCCTTTGAGCTCTTTGCTTATGCCACCAATCACAATTTGCCTAGCGATTTCACAACAAACCAACTTATCTAGTATGAATAATGGTAGAGCATAGGGGGGAACAGAAGTGCTGAAAACCCTAATGTATGAAAACTCTGCCTCTACGTACCAATCGGCCACATTGCTCAAGTTGGTGGCGATGCTGTTTGAAATCCTGGGTGGTGGGCTGCCGAAGATGGAGACATGCATTGGTACCATTACCCAATTGAAAATTTCGTATATGAATTATGTGGCCTTATTTAACCAAAGTTTTGAGTGGTAGACAAGGATAGGCTCAGCCTCAAATGGAGTCCAACTCCAATGCATTAAAGGGAAAGGTGTCATGAAACAAACAACATCCATGATGTAGGCAGACATAAAAAATGAAGCGTCCTTCCCATTCACCCTCTGCATCCAATATTCGATAATCCAGCTGGTTAAACTATCTGACAACAATTTGGCCCAGTCGAAGGAACAACCTTCAATGACTGTATGAATGAGAGGCACCCACGGGAGGAAAAAATGTGTTGTGTTCTCCTTCCCATACAACCTACAGGTCATCATTTCTATATATTTGAATTGTGGTTCCAAGGAAGAGATTAAATAAACTCCATTACTGTCTTCCCTGAACTTTGTAGGGTGCAAGACCCAATCCTTGATCAGATCAGACAATTTTCTGCCAAATTGCTCGCATTCTTTCCACTTAAAACCTTCCAGAAACTTGGCATTGTGTGAGAATCTTGGTGTGGGTGAAAATTGGTACATCGCCTGCAAATGTTCTGGTCTGAAGGTCTTGATAGTCACCTTCTGCTCGCTGATAATAGTTATGGTCAGGATATCCACATGATCTAGTGCCCATCGGATCATATCATAATAGGGAAGGAGTCATGGCCTGGCTGCTATCTTATGCATCTCTTCTTGAACGACGATTTTGTATTTGGTGGCCAAATCATCCTTCTCATTATCATTGTAATCATTTGAATAGTTCACCAATTCGGACTGAAGAACCTCGGAGACGTATGACCAGGTTCTGACAAAATCAATACTTTGGGGCAAAGCATCAGAAACAATATCTGAGCCTTGCCCTGAATTCTCAGCAATCGCCTTGGGCGCTTTTCGTGGAGCCATGATAGAGGATTATGACTTAGCTCTCATGTAGTAAAAATGTGTATACATACAGAAATTAGCCTGGTGAGAAAAGCTTCTTTGCGCAAGATAGAAATGAAATTTGAAACAATGAGAGAAAGAACTCTATATCTCGACCATTTAAAACCCTGACGTCCTTATGAACAGAATGGTCAAATCATTTTTTGAGAAAGATTTAGCAATAAAAACAATGTCTTTACCTATCACTTCGCCTCATTTCAAATAAATGCCATAAATTTTGACAAGTCAAGACACAAGTTAGCGAAAAAAACATTTAAATTTAACCTGTAGATGGTGCATGTTAATATTTGTATTAATGAACTGATTAATCTGGCTTAGCTTCTTTAATTAGGCTTTATTTAAACTTTAATCACCCTTTTTGGCATTTGTCGCATCGGGAGATTTCACTCCTATCCTTTGAGCCCCTAAAACCCGATATCGCGATGATGCGATCTAGTTAAGCAAAAAACGTGATCTGGATTAAGTGTTTAATTAATCGGTGTTTAATTAGTCAGTGTTTAATTAATATCGTGATTTCGCGACTCAGGGATATGAAGGTATAGTTTCTTGGAAGAGTTAATGCCGAGTCACGAAACCCTGACATTGTTTAACTACAGTTTAAAACAACTTACCCTTGAAACTAACCCGGGTGACTTGTAAAACTATCTCGCAACTTCGCCTATCGAAGTTATGACGGTAAGACTTTTGGGGAGAGCGATCACCAAGACACGAAATCCCGACAACACTTTACTAAGGTTTAAGGAACTTTACTCTTAGTGCTAACCTGGGTAAGATTTCAAGGTTGTTTCGCGACTTCGTGCATTGGGGCTTGGAAACCGTGTGAGTTGTAACTCCTGAAATGCGATATCCCGAGGTATATAAAAGTGAAAAATCTCATTTAATGGTTAAATGGAAATGGCTTAGGAGTACAATGGCCATCACCACTTCGCATATTAGTACTACTAATATTTTTAGTGGGTAAAGGTCATGAAGTAAAAGACAACTTAAAGTCCAACCTTTGCTTTTAAGAATTATATTTAAACTAGTTGAGAAAGGCAGCTCCAACATAGGCTCCAACTAGGGATTCTGTCTTCCTGGGAGATGGGAAGAATAGTAGACCATGTGCCTGTATTGGGTAAATGAAGTCATTGGTTTTACTTCTATAAAAATTTCTTAAGGAAAGGGGATACAGAGGGAAGAAGAGATTTCGTCTTTTACTTCTGAAAAGATTTTCCACACTCAAATGCATTTCAAACTCAGTTGCAACCCCTTTCATGACTTTTTCTTTCTCATTACTGAATTCAGGTCTGCCTTAAGACAATCAAAACAGTCCTAGGAAATCCAACAGATCTTGTGGCTTTTGGCTTGCATCAAACGAGGTAAATTACATGTTTTTTAATTGGGGAGCCCTATCTAAACTTGGGGTGCAGATCGGGTTTTGAGAAAGTTGATTACCAGAGTAGAGTGAGATTCACGTATGACATCCTTACAAATATCTCAGATATTTATTCACTACTAGTGAGCCTGTTAAGTACCCGGGTGAAGTTAACTGACCCTTTTTACTGAATTTCCTTTCACCACTTCGAAATATATTTATGCAATTAAATGATGAGACGAGGGAAATCATTTCTTAATTTCCTTTCATCGTCTCTTTGGACTAGATGGGGGCAATCAAATATGATTTTTATTTCACCATATGTCTTATAATTTACTTTTTAGAACACGAAGTGGGGGCAACCAGTTTGTATGAGGGATGATATCTGTGTAATATTTGCAATGGAGGTCTATCAACTTGCTTTGATTACTCGGTACCAACCTTCCCTTAACTTTCAAAACACCTTAGCCCACAGGGAAAATGGGAAATATTACTTCCAGGGGCCTTCCTTCGAGAAAGCCTCAATCCTTCGAAACTATTGAAAAACCTAGAAGAGTCAGGATCAACCTACGCATAGCTTTTCTTAGTAAGAGACTGAGTGGTTGTGAAGACTGGCTTACTTTCTGAAATCTTCTTTACATCTTCCAAAGCTAAAATGTAATCTCTTCTCCCTATGTATGGAACTCAGAAAGATGCTTGGTTTTTTAAGAAGGTAATTCTGCAGATAGAAAAAGGGTGATGGAGAGAGATCTGGGATTCAAAACACATGGATTATAAACTAAAACCAACTTTGGGACCCTTTTCCAGAGACGCTTTACTTTCTCTTCTTATTTTAATTACCTCCTATATTTGTCTAGGTGAAACTCTTAGGACCCGGAGTAAGGAGTAGTTATTTTAATCACCATTCAAGCGAAAACATTATATTTATGAGATCATTACGACGCTTTGGTGACCTTTGTTTAAAAATAAAATTCTTAGGAATTTGTACCTTTGCCTTACCATTTCGTTTTCTTTTAAAATAAAGGAAAACGTTTTCTATCATCTGTTTTCGGTGAATTTAGTCTCTGATATATGAATTTATGTTTTCTCCTTTCGCTCATTTGGGCTGCAAGCCAGAATCCTGTAAACACGAAGAGTATCCGTTTTTTTTTATTATTTATTTATTTTTAAAAGAGCTGAATGCATTGAGAATTTCACGTCTCTACTTCTAATTTCACGTCTCTACTTCTACAAAAATCACTGACCTAATTAATTAGTGGTGAAAGTAAACTTACCAAAGAGAAATTATGAAATAGAAAGAAAATACAAACTGGTATATACAATGGAAATTTTTTTGGCAACCAATTATTGCATATAGTGTTTTAAATAACGCCCGTTGACAGGGGCGTTGAAGATTTTACCGTCCATATTTTCTAATAGAAACAATTTTTTTCCTTCGGGAGCTGCGACTTTGAACAGTCCGTACCAAATATTATTGAATTTACCGTGTTTTGCCGAGTCTTCCTTCCTAGCATCTTATTTCAAGACCAAATCGCCAGGGAGAAACTCTTTGTCTTTTGCCTTACTGTTGAATAAGGTTTTCATGTCATCTTGGTATTTTTGCAACCTTTCATCCACTTCGACCCTGTGTTGTTGTACTTTAATCAGCTGGTTTATCCTTCTTATGACATGGTTTGGTTCTTCTTTCTCATCTTGCCAAAGTTTCATTATGGGAAGCGCTAGATTTCTGGGTAATACCACGTCGGTCTCATACACCATTTGGAAAGGAGAAGTGCCAATATATTTTTTGTGCCTATCCGGTTCACCCATAAAGCATATTTCAAATGTACGTACCAAGATTTTTTGTTCTCATTCAACACTTTCTTAATTACATTGATCAGACTCTTGTTTGAAGACTCGTCTAGTCCATTTCCTTGAGGGTAATATGTTGTGGAATGGCCAAGCACAATATTGTATTTTTGGCAAAAAATGATCATAGCCATAGATTTAAAATCCTGGGCGTTATCTGTGACTATCTTTCGGGAGCAGTTGAATCTAGGCAAAATGTTGTCTTCTAGGAAATCTATTACCACTGAATCCATTGCCCTTTTGGTTGTAATATCCTCCACCCATTTAGTGAAGTAATTTGTGGCAGTCAAGATCCATTTTTCTTGAGTGCTAGAATGGGGGTTAATTTCTCCTATAAAATCTAGTCCCCATTGCTGGAAAGGGGCTTCTGTTTTGACCGAAACTAACGGTAGCGCTGGGATTTTATGCTTGCCTGCGAACAACTGGTAAGGGTTGTAGGTTCTAACTTTGGCATTGACGACTGAGAAAATTTTTGGCCAAAAATATCCTGCCCTTAGGATCTTATAAGTTGTCACCCTCCAAGTGTGATGTCCTCCACACACTCCTTCGTGAAATTCGCTTATGACCTTCTCTGTTTCTGATTCAACCAAACAAACCAACAGGAAACCAAGTGGGTCCTTCCAATACAATTGAATTTCAGATATAAAGTACTTGACCGCATGCAGTTTTAGCATCCTGGCTTTGGATGGGGATAAATCACTCAGGCATTTCATGGTCAGCAGGTAGGAAACTATGTTTTTGTACCAATCTGATGAGGAAAACTTCTCTTCGATTCTAATTGCACTTGTTTTCTCATCGCGCTCATTCATGTCCACACCCTCTTCACATCCCTGTAGGCCATTTATACCGAGGGCTCTAAAATTTGATTCAGCTAAGATTTTAGCTAAACATTGTCCCTTTACTAGTCTCATTGGTTTTATCTCCAGATCAAATTCTTGAATTTTAGCGAGCCACCGTCCCCTTTTGCCATCGCTGTCAGACTAAACCAAAATATGCTTTACATAGATGGTGGGTATGTACGTGATTACCTTGGAATGCAACACGTAAGTTCTAAAAGCCTTTAATGCCTTCACCATAAAATACGCCTGTTTTTCCATTATATCGTATATGAGTTCAACATCTCTGAGACTTTTGCTAAAAAAGGCTATCGGTTGCGCGAAACCTTCTTCATTTTTCTGGAGGAGTACCACAGCAAGTGTATGTTAAGAGGTGAATGAGAAAATAAGAAATTCCTTTAGATAATCAGGGCTTGCTAGTACAGGTGCCTCTCTTATAACCTTCTTGATGCGTGCAAATGATGCTTTGGATTCTGGTGTCCATTTCACTTCACTGTTCTTCTTTAGCATATCTGTGATCAATTTCACAATAAAAGTTTGGGTATCACATTATGTGAGGCCCCAGAGTCTAGAATGCAGTTATGAAGAAATCGATCATGCACATTTAGGGTGATATAGAAAGGAGCGACGGTGTCTCTGGCACCCTCGAAATGTGGACCAAAAGTGATATTGTGCTTATCATATTCCAAGTTTATAACGTCAGAGTGACTTTCTAGCTCCGAAAAACCTATCACTTTGGTCATCTGCTTTCGATATACAGGATTCTTCGCTAATTCCACCAGAGGGATTGGTATTTTTATCTTATTTATCTCATTTTCGAGGCTAAACCCTCCACTACCTTTGTTTGTTTCTTTGGTTGAAACCCCAGACTCCTTCTTTTCTAATTTATTTGTTTGTGTTGATTTATCACCCATGAGTTTATCTACCGGTATATGTGTTTCAGCTATCTTGGTTTCCTTGGTTTGGGTCTCAACCTCCTTTACTTTGGGATCTAGCGAGTCTGCCCCTTTCATTTTGCTATTAGATGTCTCGGTCTCTTTTGGGGAGGGCTTGTATATTTCACCTCTAGGGAGAATTTTCATAGGTTGAGGAGTCGACGCAGGTTTGTTTTTAGACCTCAGGTTATACCTAGGTTGGACCTTAGTCATTATAGAATCGGTCAGTTCTTGACATACAGCGAAATCAGTGTTGTTTATGTCATCATCTTTATTTCACGGTTGTTGTGTGTTTAAGGACTTCTCATAATCTTATTTGGTTAAATAAGGTTGAGTGCAGTCATCACCCAAATTTGTCACATCTTCTTCTAGACCCTCGAAATCTTGCAAGTCATTTCCTCCTATAAAATTTTCATTTTTAAAACGAGTTTGAATTTTCTGGTCTTCATTTTTAATCTACCTTTGTTGATTTTGAGGATTGGGGTTTCTTCTGAATTCCCTTTTAACGAAAGGGTTGGTCTTGGATTGATCTAGCTCCATTCTGGAAATCTTATTTGATAACTCCGTAATTATCCTAGCCATATCATCCATTTTGTCATCTGTGGATCTATTGGACCCTCAGGGTCCTGCTTGTTCCCTAAAATGTTTGTTTTCTTGGTTTCTCATTTCTACCTTAGTTTTCAACTTGCCAGAAGCCATCATATTAGATTCAATTTCTACAACATCATGTTGCATTTGGGTTAGGGTAGCCCCCCTCCTTTCTCTCAAAAGAAGTGTGAAATCGAGTTCGAAGGCTCCCACAAAGGTTACCTTGGTTACAGGTTGGGATGGTTTAACTTCGACCGGGATCTTATTATATAACTTGTTAAATCTTTGAATGAATTCCATAATAGTTTCTGAAGTCTTTTTATTTAAAGAGCCAGACTCTGTCAAATAATACAAATGGCCTTTCCTTTTTCCCCATTGTCTAAGAAAGGAGTCTTCTAGGGAATCATAGGATAATATCGATCCTATGGGTAGACTTTGAAACCAGGTTCGTACCTGTCCTTCGAAATTCTAAACAAGCAACCTCAAATATACGTCTTCGTGTTCGAGACCTAGGATATCGGTGAACTGATCAAAAAAGTTTATATGTTTGGCTGAGGTCAAGTCCCCTTCCCCTGTAAATTTAGGTAATTTTTTTATGTAATTTTCAGGAAGGTCGTGGAGAGGGATGGGCAGGACCAAAGACTCATATCTCACAGCTACTTTAGTAAAAACTCTGTGAGGTGGGCCAGGCCCTTGGCCCCCTGCTCCTCCTCCTAGAGCCACTCCACCTCCCCCTCTTAAAAACCCTCCATATCCTCCTACGGAGGCCACCATCAGTACTATTGGATAGGAAAATGGTGTGTTATATAGAGGGTTCTGGAAGACTAAAAGTGGATTTCTAGCTTCTTCAAGAGACGGAAAAACTGAAGATGGATGAAAAGAGATGCGAGGACTTGGATCCTCGGATTTGCAAGAGATGTAATAAGGGGAACTCGCGGGTTTGGAATCTAAGCATATGGTATGCTCTTCGAGACTTGGTGAGGTTGTGAAATCTAACTGAAGAGTCGACGGGATATCGATCTCTGATAAATTCAATGTGGGGTTTTTACCTTTGTGTATGTCAGAGGTTGTCAGATGGATTTTTCTTTTAACCTCAGAGAGAAGTAAGGTTGGATTGATGGTTTCGAGAGGGGAACTATACAAAGTTAAAGGTTCAAAAGAACTCTTGGTCTTGGGTTGTGGGTACTTAAGCTGGGAGACTGTAGTAGTTGGCTTAAGGGAACCTCTTATTTTCAATATTTTTTCGGGATCGGAAACAGGTGTGGTCTGTTTATCATCTGGGTTTTGTCTGGTGTTCCTTCGACCATATGCCAACTTATTTAAATGTGGATTCACCTACTGAAAGATAATAAAATCCTTTAGAGGGTGTTCACTCTTTGTTCACTATCAAATGATGAAACTTGCAAAAATGTCGTTCTTCCCAGGGAAAAGGTTTCGTAACTTCATCCCCAGCAACGGTGCCAGAAAGATGTTGTTCCAGAGTCTGTACTTAAGGCTTAGAAAGGATAGTGTCTAGGCATCTAAAATTGAGTAAAGGATAAAAGAGGGAAAGAATCAACCTTCGGGAAAGGAAGCTAAGGTTGATTTCCAGGTTGTCGTTGTCTCACTTCCAACTGTTCCTGGATGCTTATATCCCATTCAATCATGGCCCATGAACGTTCAAGTTCTACCCAGGTGGTCGTTGTTTTAAGTATGGTATCGAAAAGGTTCAAAGTGATATGGGTTTGGTCCGACAAGCCGGGTTAAATATTAGGCTGTCTTGCAATGGGGACAGTCATAGAGGAACAGGAGAATTAAAGGAGAGTTCGAGGTTTTTGATGCTGTATCAATTTGATCGTATAAAAGAGAAATTTTGAATCCGATATCAAAGATAAAGTGCAAACCAAAGGCCTTTTTCCATAACTGAGTTATCTTTTAAATAAATAGTGTGTGAAATGTGAGAAAAACATTAAGCTATCTATAATGTGAGGCTCCTATCAAGGGAGAATCTCACCCTGTAAAGAGAAGAAGAAAAAGATGAGAAG
>CBVK0101020024.1:0-14907 GCA_900067695.1 Picea abies
ACCTTCTTCAGAACAGATTGTTGATATCTTTACTAAACCACTAGCAGCAACCCCTTTTGGATATCTTCGTCAAAAATTGGGGGTGATAATTTCTGGTGTTTAAAAGGTCCACCAGGTCAGGGGGAGTGCTTATTGAATATCTAGAGGATTTCCTAAATACGTATAGATGACAGGGGGAGTATGTTCTGCAACATGTTCAGTGAAAGAATGTTTTCTTCTTTGACATTGATGTCAAAGGGGGAGAAAGGAGAGTTCGAAATGTTTCGGTAATAGAGGAGAGTCTGAATGGCCGAATGCAGAGGAGAATTGAAGTCCGAATGTTGAATGCAAGTGTTGCCATCAATGCCAAAGGGGGAGATTGTTGGCAAATATTGAACAAGCAACGAATGTGTGTTGATGATGGTTGTCTTTGATGAATGCTATCTTGAATGGACTTGCTGAAGCTGAGTTTGTAAAGGTGATGCACCTTAATTTTGTAGTCATTTTATCTCTTTATATTACTGCAATTCCAAATTTCGTAAACAGATAATTGCAAGTGAGGTGTGGTCAATATCTAGTTTCTTTATGTTGTGGATTCTATAATATTAAGTTGCAACTCGATGTTGATTCAATTTATGAAAGTTTGTAATCTCAGACGTTGTTGCAACTTGCATTGTTGTAATTTTTGTGCCGAAGATTTGTTGTTGCAACTTGCGTCATTGTAACTTTTTTGTTGCAACTTTGTTGTTGCATCTCTTCTTACAACTATACTTTATTCTGCTTCTTTTTAGATTTGTGACAGTTTTATTCATCAACAGTTTGGGATTGATATTACATTGGTTTTGTAAATTGTCATTGGATGTATGAACACATAATTGTTACAGCAATTCAAGATAACCATTATACTTGAGCAAGTCACCATTATATATTAGCATAGCCTTCTTTTTTGAAAGAGTGATTTATTTTCCACAAGTGTGATTTACTTTCTGCAAGTGTGATTTAATTTCTATAAGTGTGATTTAATTTCTACAAGTTTGATTTACTTCTCGCAAGTGTGATTTCCTTTCCTCAAGTGTGATTTCTTTTTCCTGCAAGTGTGACATTTATTTTTCTACAATTCAAGAAATGGAGTAGATTGGTGACTTAATTGAGCATCTTGAGATCTTGATTTGTGACATTAAAAGTACTACAACTCAGTAACAATTACAGTAGTACACTTTCATAAAAAATGCATGATAGTTCGTTAATGGGATACAACCTCACATTGATAATTAAATGTACAACTCTTTAGTTGTTGACTAAATTAATTAGGAAGTAATTGAAAAGTTCGTCATTTTTGGCGTCGTTGTTGGGGAACTGTCAAAAAGAGTACATGTTATCTTTGTGTGAATTTTTCATTCCAGTAGATTTGGTGATATGATTTCCTTCCAGAAATTCATAGAATTTTTTTCTAATATTTTCTATGCACAGAGTTAGAGATCAACAAGGTATAAATATTAGTTCATCCCAGAACTCCCAAAAAACTAATAGTGCAGGTCAATCACAAGAGGGAAAGGAGCACGATCAACCAAATTATCTATCGCCTACAACAAGTTCCATTTCCAAGAGGATACCTAAGACCTATGCTCAATAATTTGAGATGGTACAGGGATCTATGCACACAAAGGTTCAACTTTCAGAAGGGATGATTAACGAACAATACAACTCTAAGGAATTCATCTTTCCTGAGGTACCCTTAGAGATAAAAGATAGCCCGAGGAGAGAAACAACACATGAAATTTTCAAGGAAGAAGCCTCTACTTTTGGATTATCAATTAGAAGATTGAATGAAGAACATCCCTCATTCATCCTTGTCGAATTTCCATGGTTTGTCTAAAGAAGATCCCGACACCTTCCTCTTTGAGTTTGATGTACTATGAAAAATCTTTGATTAGGTGTTAGACACCCAAAAATTAAAAATTTTCCATGCCACACTCAAGGATGTTGAACTATGTTGGTTCATGGGCCTTGGAATGGAAAATATCCATACATGGGACCAGATGATGAAGAAATTTCTATAAAAATACCAAGATTATTGTAAAGTCGATAAGGAAAGAAGGGAGGAAGTATTCAGGATGATGCAATACAAAGATGAGAGCCTTGAGGATTATGTCGAACGATTCAATTATAATATGCAAAGGGAAAGGCAAGGAGATTTGGATTCTGAGACACAATGTGTCTTATTTCTGAGAGGAATTCGAGATGATTTCATATAACTTATCAACCTAATGGGTGGAGGATATGTCTCTCAGTTAAAATATGATAATAACTAGGAACTTTGTCATAAATATTCTAGAGGCACTTAAAAAATAGGCAAAGGACCAAGAGATATACTGGAAATAATTGGAAAGACTATTGGATGTGGAGTTACAAGAGAAGAGATCAGGAACATGCTAGAATACTTCAAGACTAATATACTTATTTCTCTAATCTCTCATTTGGATACACTGCAAATGAAGAAGAAGAAAGAAGAAACAAAATGAGATTTGGCCATTCTTTTCCCCAAGTGAAAAACAAAGCACCCATGGAAAGAATGTCTGCTAGATCAAATCTAGGTTTGTAGAATATGTAGTGAGAACCATGATACCTAGGACTGTCCATCCTTACCAAGACCGAAGGCTATCTATAATAAATCTGAGGAACTAGAGCAGTTATGCTTTTCCTCTCAAACGTTACCCTGAAAAACCAAACCTCAAGGTAAGATTCAATACCAATATCAATACATCAATTCATATTGGAATAACCCTTCCATGCAATATGCTTCTCAACCATGGGGTATGCAAACACAACAATGTGTGGCCCCTCCTTGTTGTGTTTGTTTCATCACTTGGGTGAGAAAAACAAGGGCACTTACAAGTCTAGTTGGTCCTGCTAGACAAGAAAGAGGTTAGTGTATGAATTAAAAAATCCAAGCACATGAAATAAACAAACAACTAAACTAGAAACAACTAAAGAAATAACTAAGGAAATAAAACTAAAATTCATAAGAAACTTTGAACCAAAACCAATCAACCAAATGACCAATGATTATGCCACCAATGGAAAACTATATTAGTTGGTAAACACCATAGAGAAAGGGGGACTTATGGATCCCCTCTTCCTCCTTGGGAGGGCTCTTGAGTCCCCTATTTGAGATCTCTTCTTACAATGATAAACTAGAAAAAAAAATGGTGAAGAAATCCAATCCTATTCCCTCAAGATGTGAGGTGAATATCTTATTGAGATGTTGCTATAATGCTCTAAGAAGAAAAGAGGTTTCTTGAGGGAGGATAGAAGCAGCATAACAATACTATGATATTCTTAAATTCTTAGTGAACCCATGGCCTCCATTTATAGCATGTCTTTGAGGTAATATCCAACTGGTTCTTAGTGTGGACAAGGGGTCCTTTAGGGCACCCTTAGGTCTTTAACCAGCCCCCCATTCGAATTCATCTCAGATTTGAGGGTCAAATCAAGTTGGGAGCTGGTCGAGAAGTGGGTGAGGGGCCGACAAGAACCATCAATGCATCGTTCACAGGAGTGCATAGCTTTTCTCATCCACAGTCGTGCATATGGCACATTGTGCTCTCTATGGGCTTCTTTGGCCCGCGCACTGTGCATGTGCTTCCTTTAGTGTTTCAATGCATGTCAACTTTTTGACCAGTTGTATAGTTTTTTCCCCTTGGAAATGCATTTTTGGTGTTTTAGGTGAACTAATAGGTGTTTGGAGATGTTGTATTTCTGTAACCATTTGCATGCAATGTTGCAGATGAAATTTCAGTGATAACAGATGCCCCCTGATGTGTGAGGTTAGGATCATACATATAGTTGAAATACATCAATATTGTTTATTCTACGGAGAGTACCATTGTAATGAAGAGTGTTGATAAGAACTGCAAGAGTGACCCTATTGGAGGGACAGGGGAAACCGTGGGACCCAAACCTTTCTCTAGGTAGAGAAATAAAATGTGTATACAAACGAGGCGGGAAAGCCCCATGCTCATGCCATGTAACTCAAAAATGTAAGATAGTAACTGAAGTTGTATGCTAATGTATATAGTTACAACGCCCTTCAAGGTGGTTTGATAACAACAGATGACAATTTTGATGGTGAACATACTCTGAAAAGAGGAAAAGACGCATGTTAGAAGTGTCGATGACTCAGAGGCATTGATGGCCTAACAAATTTAGAGGTCTTCGGATAGTATAAAACAACTGCAATAGTCACATAGTAAGACCCACCATAACATGAGATTGTGTTGAAGTCGAATGTTATGGGGGTCAATGACAGTGGAGAGAAATGATGGTTCTCTCTGTGTCATCTAAGACTTCTTATTGTAAAGGTAATGAGAGTCAAGATATTTCTTCCCTTTTGGAAACTATGTTGATGTCAACAGAAAGGGAGACGTGACTCCAAGAAGCAAAAGGGCTTCATGAAATCCACTGGATAAGATCATGAACTGATAAGAAACATGAACGAAGTAAATACGCGAGGAGACTCAAGACTACCCTTGGTTGGGGGTATGTTTGAAGGGTGATTGGCAACAACTGTGAAACTATATCTAGTGTCAGAGGGATGACGAGACATGGGGTTAAATTGTACCAGAGGCGTGACAAAGTAGACAAATCAAATATCAAGGGTACATATACTATGGGATACTCGGGATTTTATGGATGATTTCAATATGAGTAGATGATAGTGAATGCCCCAACCAAGGTAGACATGAGTTGATTTGCCAGAAAAAGAAGGTCATCATGGGTGACGACAAAAAGCTAAGTAAATGTGGCAAACAAATTCTTTTTACAATTACCAAATAAATAAAGAATAATTTGGGATGAGTGTACATATACATATATGGGTGCCTCAGGGCAAGATGGCTTGGACGGTGAGGGCTCAAGTTGTGTGAAGATCTAGTGGAGGGTGGGGGGGGCATTGGTGGGTTTTTGTATGAGTTAAAAGAATGGGAGGAAATTTACAGATGGAAAAACTGATTGTGGATGAAATGGAGGGTTAATGATATTGTGGAGGTGTAGTCAAAAAATAACCGTGACAAGGTGACCTGGGAGTCCTTTAGGAAATCTAGCAAAATCATGAGAAGGAGTATGTGGCTAATTCTCAAAAATGCGTAAGACTATCTGGACTCCCATCCCTAGGGGGTGAAAGCAGCATGAGTGTCAAAGTGCCACAGAGAACTATGAATGAGACAACTCATGTGGGGGAGAGTGATATTGGGTGATAGTACTAAAATGCAGCAGAGGTGGTAGTACTCTAGAGCTGGATGTGGGGACCCTAAGGGAAAATGTCGTAGGGTATCGCTGGGAGATGCAATTGATATTTAGAGGGAATGATTACATACCAGTGTCGAGTATATACCTAAATAGGTTATGTTGCACGGTGATGACCAAGTACTTACACACATGAAAACCGAATACCCGACATGAACAATATCTAAAGATGAAGATCATATAAAAATTATTTGATCATTTTGAATATGAGCATGCGTACATAGATGTAATGTGAGACAAATGTTCCCCTAGATCCTGAGTGTAGATGGTAACCCAGAGAATGTGACTGTGTAGGTGGCAAGAACCTGATCCTGTGGCTGAAGACGGATTAGAAAACATAGACTCTGAGCTCTTGTAATTGAGTGTGGAAGTTTGGAAAAAGGGACTATATATGGTTGTGGGGCCCACAATGCCACCTCATTTGTACCTGCTTCCATAGTGAGTTGACGAGAGGATTTAGAGAAGATTTGGTGATTATAGGAGTTCAAGCCGACCGATCTAGGAGTTGCGAGCGACAGGTTAGTGGTCTCATCCTCCTACATTGTAGGCGAGGATGAGGGATTTCTTTCTTTTGGGAGTTGAAAAATATTGTTCGTATTCCTGAAGGATGATGATCCATCAAGCAAATTTTCCATTAATCTACCGTCGACTAAGCAAGTATTGCATAGGGTTGGAATCTTGCATGACTTTGGTAGTGCGAAGCAAGATATAATGACGCAGTTTCTGGACTACGAGGACAACTGCAAGGGCTATTTTCTCCTCATGATTGTACTTCAGGGGTGGTCCTAAAATATTTTTACTGATGTAGTAAATAACATGCTTGCGGCCATCATCCCCTAGTTGGATGAT
The DNA here is from genome assembly GCA_900067695.1 of Picea abies. Lineage (NCBI taxonomy): Eukaryota > Viridiplantae > Streptophyta > Pinopsida > Pinales > Pinaceae > Picea > Picea abies. The sequence goes on from CBVK0101020024.1 coordinate 6,133, forward strand.
AACTCCTGCTACTGAGACGGCTGAGGTCGACAAGTAGAGGATGTAATCACGATCATAGTCGGGACGAATAATCAAAGGGGCATTGGATAGCACTGCTTTTAAATCATCAAAATAGGTTTGGGCATGTTCATCCCATCGAAATGGGATATCATGTTGTAGTAAGCGAAGGAAACCGTGTGTGAGAGTGGCATAATTTGGGACAAAGCGTTGTAAAAAGTTTTCTTTGCCTTGTAGGCTCTACAGTTGGCGCAAAATCCTAGGTGGTGGAATTTATGTGATAGCTTAGACCTTGAGGGGGTCCACTGTGATGTTGTGTTGGTAGACTATGAACCCCAGGAGGCGTCCGGCGGTGATGCAAAATAAACACTTGAGGGGATTCAAGCGAATATTGTACTGGAGACATCATTAAAAGACAACTCGTAAGTCATCTAAATGTTGAGTTCGTTGCTTAGATTGAGAAATGAGGTCATCCAAGTATGCAAGGATGATGTGAGCGAGATCATGGAAAACATAATTCATGGCCCTTTGGAACATATAACCGACATTTTTTAGTCCAAAAGGCATGACACGATAAGAAAAAGTATCTCGTGGGGTGGTAAATGTGATTTTATATTAATTTGCTGGATGGATTTGGATTTGATTGTAGCCAAAGAACCCATCCATGAAAGACAAGGCCTCGTGGCCTACACAGTAATCGATAATTTGGTCGATGAAAGGTGTGGGGAAGTTGTCTTTGGGACAAGCATGATTGAGACCGTGAAAGTCAGTGCATATGCAAATAGTGCCTTTTTTTTTGTTAACAGGGACGGGGTTGGAGACCCATGACGTGTATGCAATGAGGTATATGAACCCTGCAGTGCGTAGTTTGTCAATTTCGGCTTTGATAGTCATGGATTTGGATGGGTGAAGTGGTCATTTATTTTGACATATTGGGGTGACATCATACCATGTGTCGATGTGATGTTCGACAATGGAAGGATCTAGGTCGAGCATCTCTATATATGACCAAGAAAAGATTTCTCGGTATTCTTGAAAGAGAGCTTTGTAAGCCGTGAGTTCCTAAGGGGAGCATGCAACGCCAATGCTGATTTCCTCTACGATTCCTGGTTTGATGGATATGCTGATTTTGACAGTGGGGGAAATTTTGGCCATGTTTCCTTCTTCAAAATCATCGGGGGCAAGGATAGGGTTGTTGAACCAGTCTATATGCCCTGATGGAATAAAATCCTTGGTTTTGATTGCACATATGGAGGCTTGGATAGGAGGGTCAAAGGATTCCTGTGAGAAAAAAAGCACTATGTGATGGAGCACATTCCATGGGAAATCGGGGGTGGTTAGTTCCTCCAGGATATCTTCGTCGCAATGGAAAATGTGAGAATATAGGGGATATAGGGAAGTAACATTGGCAACTATCACCATGTAATTGTATTTAGGTGGTGAAGACGTAGAGGGGGTATTGAAACTATGGTGCGATGAAGTGCTTGACAAAAACCAAATGTCTAGACATTGTGGGTTGTAAACTGTGGTTGAGGGTAATATTTCCTGGGGTAAATGAACTGGATAAATGGGAGGATTTAGGGGAAAATCCTTAGACAATCTATCCATGAACCCTGGAGTGATGAGAAGTGATTTAGGTTCAAGGAACGTGATGTGAACAATATTTGGAGAAGGAATAGGCAGAATCACTTGCATCATAGGAAGTGAGGTGGTTGGAGGATTTTGAATAAGGGCCATGTGATGACGCATGTATTCAATGATCAAAGGACATTGGTATGTGAAATGATCAAGTGATTCACAAAGAGAGCAAGGGAACCTCATCCATTCGTTGATTGAGGTTGTGACATAATGGATGTCAGTGACATGGGTACCCAATGACATGGGTGGAGAGGGATCTTTCTGAAATATTTGGCGAACTGTCGTCAATGTCTGTCAAAAATGAGGTATAGTTGGGAAATGATGGGTATAGTGGCCATATTCTGAACAGATGGCACACGTGAATTTAGTTCGCAGCCCTTTACTATCGGTAGTAGGGGATGTTGTGGTAGTACTAGGTGTGCTTGGTGAAGTGATGAGTGATGTGGTTTCTCGAGGTAGTTGGATCAAATTGTGTAACTCAGAAAGAGAAGGACATCTATTAGTGGGGTTTCACTCTCGTTTTCATAGTGCACAAGGAGGTTGAACTCATGGAGGAAGTCGAGCAGTGGGATCTTTCTTCTTCCACCTTCCCCCAGCCATAGCGGTGGTGCTAGCGATTGGGGGTGAGGGTGGTGTGGTCGGAGTTAGTACTGGAATCTGCATCGGGATTCCCTCTAATTGGGAAGGGAGGGATGGTTGAGGAACCATTGTGGGTGGGTGTAGATACCTTAATCAAATGGCGAACACCATGATGGGAAGAGTAAGCATTGCATCCACCTGAAAATCTTGTACTCCTGGTGGGGGGTAGAAGAAGGGAATATGAGTGATGTCTTGGGGAACTGTCTCTAAATCGGGATTTTCCCCTGGGGAAGGGTGAAATCGGGGATAGGTGGTGGCATAGGGTTTTTAGGTACTTCCTGAGGTGTAATTTCTTCAACTAGTGGGACATCGAGGGGTGGAGAAGTCTCGGAGGGAGGAATGGTATCTCTGGTTTCAGTTCTATTAGAAGCAATGACACACACTTGTGTGGATGGATGTATGAGCGGTGGTGCTCCATGGTATTCCCCCAGCAAGGATGGGTCTTTGAAAATTATAGGTCCCTTATCCATGAGTGGATATGCATCGGAACTAGTACAGACAAGAGGTAAGATGTTGTTGATGTTGGAGGAGTGGTTAGGCTCGTAATCTGAAACTTGGTCGATGGTGATGATTTTCCTATTGTGGGGGAACATCATCATTCAAAATACAGAAGAGGCCATTGCCTTCATAGCGTACATGTAGCTACGTCCAAATAAGATGTTGTAATCAAGTGGGGAATCGATAACCTCAATCTCAATAAGGATGATTTTTTCCCCGAGTTCAACGGGGAAATTTTGAAAGAGCCCTTCAGGGGAGGATGGTCGACCATCATAGGCTCTTAAAGTGATGGAAGATGGTATTAGATCAGGGGAGCCAAGTTTCTACCATACAATTTTGTACATGATGCATGTGGATGCACCTTCATCAATGATACATCGATGAACCGTGATGTTCCGAATCTTGACTGGTATCTAGAAAGATACCAAAGCGAGGAGACGAGGTTCCCCACAATTGAGATCAAATGTCATGAGTCTAGTATCAGTTGGGTTAATTTCCCCCAAGGTGGAGATTAAGGATTTCCATTGAGTTGGATAGGTTTGGAGAACCTCCAATACTAACATGGCTGCAAGAGATTGCGCCAAGTCATCAACCAGACTGTAACTGTGTGTCGCCCTAGCTTGAGGGTTGTTGACATTCTGTCATAATGGGATGCGAAAGATACGAATGATGGGTTCAATGTTAGGGCATGGAATCATCAAGGGTGGTCCATCTATAGTTGGAGCTACTTCCAAAGTGGTAGGAGTAGCTTTAGGGGATACGATGTATTAATGATTGTGCATTTGCAGAAGAACTTATTCTTCGCTAGTGAGGATGATATTGTGATCTGGTGGGTTTTTAGGGTTTTGATAATGTTGACACTCGACCAAGTTTTGAGGAAACATTAGTCAGGTTTGACAAATTTTGGACTTCGACAAGTTGGTCGAAGATGGAGTGCCCAGGTGGAGCTGAGATCATGGGACCTCACTTATTTTGTGGACCCAACAAGGGTTCATTAGGGTTTTTGTATTAGGGTTTTGAGATGTTGGCCCATGGGTTTACCCATGATTAGGCCTTTTTGTAAGAGATGTAAAAGTATATATAGGAAGGAATGTAATGTAGAAGAATCAAAGTGTGCTTAGTGCAAGAAATGTAGTGATGGGCTAAGTGCAAGAGACAAGTGATATGTATGTAGCTAAGTGTAAGTGGCTCTAAGTTGCTTCATGCAACAGAATGTTTATGTAATGCTCTGTGCGAGTTGGCTCTGTGCCTTGATCTGATTTTGGGAAGGTGGATCTGGTGCTTAGTGCTTAGATCACTTGTCTAGTGTGAAGCTTGGATCTATGGCTTAGTGCACATGAGCAGATGAATGTAAGAGATTGAAGCAGAATAATAGAAGAAGAAGCAGTTGGTGGATGTAGCCCCACACTAGGGTGAACCATGTAAATCTTGTGTTGATGAGTTGATTTGTGCTATGATGTTTATGCTTTGAATTTGTTTAGTGAATTGAATGTTATGAATGTTAGATAGATCTATGGATGCTTAGTGCTTTATTGGTGAATGCTAGATCTGATTCAATTCTATGTGCTAGATGGTTAGAGTGATTAATATTTAGTATTACTGCATTGAATTGTACTTAGGGTTAATTTGTGATGTGAATAAGGATAATATATTAATGAATGTTGTAATCACATATCTGTGTCCCAGATTGGTTACAGACACTTGAGTCCTGTAACCCCCGTGCCTCTACCTTGGGTGACACTTCAACTGCTTCGCAGGTGTTGTCAAAAGGGTCGGTAGTTAGGGTTTTGTTGGTGCATTGTCGAAGCGTTGAACCCTGGGTCTTCCCCTGTGCCAACAAATGGTTCTGTTGTCGAGCCTCAAAACTTTGATTGCTAGGAATTGAAGTAAAAGAAAAGAGAAGCTATGTGCGTAGATCTGCTTTTGTAGTGCACAATACTCTACTTGACTTGTGAAACCTTGTGCTAAGAAAGAGATTTGATCTGAAGAAAGGAGGTAAGATCTTAAAGCTTTGTGTTTAATAAGAGTAAGTAAAGAGAAAATTTTTGTTTCAAAAACATGGATCTAGGTATGTTTGATAGATTTTGTCCTAATCTTAAAGCTAGGGTACAGTTATAAGAAAGAGTTTATCTGAATAAAATTGATAGAACTAGAGAAAGATATGTTATTCCTATGCACAAAAAGAATTTTTGGACTAATAAGTGGATGCAGGAACCTAGAAAGATTTTTGCAGATTGCAATTCCAACAATGTGATCCTAGTGTGCAGTACAAGAAAATTTGGGGACTTATAAGAGAAAGAGAGGATTGACACTATGTTATAACTACAGAAGACTGGAACATCTTGCTAAGGAATGCCCTGGTGTAGGTCCTATTTGTCTTTATTGTAAAATTGTTGGTCATAAGGTTGAGGATTGTCCAATGATGATTTCTAAATTTGAACAAATGAACATGAGTCAAGATAATAAGAGCATGTTAGAAGATCAGAAAGAAAAAGGATCAGAGAAAGTCCAAACTACATTAGTATAGTCGAAAAAAGCAATGAATGATCACAAAGATGTCAGTTTGCTAGAAATCATGAAAGAAAAACAACACATAGATACAAGAATAGAAAACTTTGACATAGACTGTACCTTGGATGAGGAATCACAAGTGAATATTCTAATAGAAAGAACTTGGGAAATTTTGGGAAAGCCTATTGTGGTACATTCATTGGGAAGAATAGGTTTATTTAAAGGAAAGTTGATAACCTTGTGTGGAAGAGTTACTAGTGTACCTGTTATCATCCATAGAACAACGACATAAGAAGAATTTGAATTTATTAGGCTTGTTGAGAACAAAGCCCCTTTCCCACTTTTGTTAGGAAAGACTTAGATCAAGAAAGATCAGATCGGAAGGAAAGCAGAGGAAGAAGCTACAGAAAAGAAAAAGAAAGAACTAAGGGACTTCATAGCTAGAAAAGTAGATCGACTGATAGAAGAACAAGAGGATAAGTCGAAGCAACAGAAGGAAAGATAATTAGTTGTCGGAGCGCAATAAGGTTTGAAGGACCTATCCATGCAAGAAGAAAGTATATCCACCTAGGAATTAGTAAGGGAAGGGATATTAACTTTGAACTCTTTTAGAGTACATCAGTAGCGCAAAGTCTCTATGATAGGAGAAAATAAGAATAAGAATGGGAAGAGAAATCCAGAAATAGATAGAGAGACTCAGATCACATGAAAGAAGGAAAGGAAGCTCAGTAAGAAGAAATACAAGTTAGAAAATATACAAGAAGTTACAGAGAAGACTTTGCAAGAGGCAGGTTTGCAGAATTTGAACCTCGTCGAAACAGCAGAACCACGCAGAATGGGACTTCGCCTCGTCGAAGCTATATGACCATTGGAGGTGCCCCGATCATTACAACAATGCTCCAAATGACTAGGAAACACATTTATGGGTGACTAGACCATGTTTGGTACATTGAGACCATGCCATAACGAACAGATTCGCATTGATAGAGCATTCCTTCCCGTTGGAAGAATCTGTTATGACACTCGCTTATTTAACTCGTCTGACATTGCATTGTGACCACTTTTTGCCATCCATGATTAACATTGCTAAAAGAGATATGATTGTGAGAGTCAAGTTGAGATTTCAGAACTTAGACATCACCATCCTTTTGCTTACCCCATCTATTTGTTCGCCTACCTCGACCTATCCGTTTAAAAGAAAGAATGTCATACGCGCAGGCCGAGTTAGAGAAGTCCATTGAGGAGGTTGTTAGGAAGTATATGGATGATAGAGGTATGTATGAAGTTGTTTAGGCATCGTCGAATAGGGGATTTCTAGAATCCCCTTCGATCGCACGATGCTCTAGCCATGATAACCCCATGACTGAGAAGCGAAGTAAGCATCGCGACGATCTGGCTAATGCGAAGCAGATCCCGTCGATCTTGTCAGATTATATATCGCATTTGGCTGGCGCGGTCAATCGCATTAGCATTCTATGGGACTTCAAGTACACATTGATCATCGTGTACATCCCAAAGGGGATACGAGTAGTTGGAAGCCAGTTGGGCCAGATCCCATCCTTAAAGAATAATGATTTCAACCTTGGAGATAGAAAGAACTATGCAATGCTTGCATCGCATAGATACCTAATGAAAATGACTATGAAGAAGGCTCGCTTAATCTCCTGGCCTTAGATAAAGGAGCTCGTGCAGTCCACGATATTGAACATCCTAAAGATCCCTCATTTTGGCTGACATCGGGAGGTTAACGCTTGCGTTAAAATCCTCTTGGCGTGCTATCATGGAGGATACCTATGGATTCACAGGAGCATTATCATGGATCTGGCATTGATCCACCTAATCATGGGACTAAGCATGATGGGACCTGACCCTCAACAGCTCTACCCATGGAAGGCTTCAGACCACTCCTTGGAACAATGCATTAAGGAGGCCTATGAAAAATTTGAGAAGGGGAAGTGAGGATACAAGGTAGATTCTATCTAGAATGGCACAATGCACCTAGTTTTCCAACTTATAGCTGGCAAGCTCATCAGAAAGAACCACCCCATGTAGGTCACAGGGTTTGTGGTGGACCTCACGGGGAAATGCATGGAGGGGATGCAAATCAATTGGGAGAGCTACATCATCAACGAGATCAAGAAATACTATTGCAAAGTGTGGGATCAAGGGTATAAGTTCCATTTCAGTTGGTTGTTGGTGTTGATCGTGTTTGTCTCTTGGAAAATGTCGGAAGGAGATACATTCCCGGATATTGAACCATCAAATTCATTGGTCATGAGGTTCTCCACCTTATGGTACATGAATGACATGTCCAAGCAGTGGCAGTTGAACACAGTTTTCCATGCCTACTACAAGCAACTGAAGGTTGCCAATGAATCATTCCCTTGCATGACACCATGAACCTTGCACCAGTACAGACCATTAGCTAAGTTCCACGCAGATCAACATTTTATATATATCACTGCACCCAAGGATGAGAGTAAGGAGGAATTGCAGTCCTATTACAAGATGACCAATGAAGACATGGAAGAGATCATGAAGGAGTGTCCAGCAGAGTTCCTCATACTGGTTGATGATGCAGAACTCTCTAAACCTAATATCATAGGAATCCCCTTGGTCACTCGGGTCGAGCACGTTGGATAGACAAGTGCAAAGAAGAAGAAGAAAAAGGAGGAAGTCCAGGATGTACAGACTGATAAGGAAGACAACACCTCAAAAGAAAGTGGACCTGGTTTACCCACAGGAGGAGGAGGAGACAAAGTAAATCAAGAAGAAGGAGAAAAACAAGGAGAAGGAAAAGATACACCACCAAAGGATCCCCCTACCGAGGCAGAAGTAGCGAATAAGTGGAAGGTTTCTCCACAGAAATCCTCGGCCAGAATGAAAACTTGCGCCAGTAAGCCCCATATGGAGGCCACACTCATGGAGGATGACATCAGCCTAGTCCGCGGAGCAATAGAGGATGCGTCCGAGGACCTCTTTCATATATATGGCACGAAGCAAGAAGAGGTGTACGCAAGAGTTGAGAAGGAACTAAAGGAAATACAACAAGCCATTCAATTAAGTCGCGCAGTGCCTATTGTGCCCTCATCATCAGAAACCATAGAGTTGGGGGATGAGCCATCCCAACTTTGAAGATTGGCATATGAAATAGAGGGTCAGTTCTAGAAATTTCAAGAAGAAAAGGTACAGTTTATAGAAGCCCTGAAGAAAGAGAAAGAAGAGATCTTGGAGCAATTAGGAGTTGTGCAGTACTGTGTGACTGCTTATGAAAATGAGAAGGATGAGTTCTGAGCAATGGTCGAGAGAGACAAGGCAAAGATACATAGGGAAAAGGACCAACTACTCGCAGAGCAGACTGCAGTCAAAGAAGTAGTGAGCAAAGAAATTTGCTTTGTGCCAGGCTCGACACAGGAGGAACATGAGGCAGTCAAAGTACAAGTGACAAAGCTCGCTGAGGCCATCCAGCAGCTTCAAGCAAGGGTAATGGAG
>CBVK0101020037.1:0-16770 GCA_900067695.1 Picea abies
TTATGTTGTTGTTATCTATTGAAATGCAAAGAACTATAATAATGGCTTAAACATTAACATGGTATCAGAGCCATGCTGAAGAGAACATCTTTCACAAGAGAAAAGTGAAAAACGTCACTGTTGCCGTACATGAAAATTAGGGCTTTTTGTTGGAGAGGTATTTCAGCCTTAAAACCATCTAGAAAAGTGCACCCTCCCCCAAGGATCATTTTGGCACTTTCAGCGCACCTTTTCAGTGGCTAGATCTCCCGGAAAGTGAAACCCTAGTTTCACAAAGTACCAGAAAACCAGAAAACCATAGTACCAGAATTACCGGAGTACCAGAAGTACCAGAAAACTAGAAGCACCAGTCCAAAAATCCGCAGATCAAGTTTGAGGGGGTAAAAGTTGGATTTTCGAAATTTTGACTTCACCAACTTACTTGCCTCAGCTCAGCGCATCTATCCCCTGGATCATAATTTCAAAATTTAAAGTTCGAAAAATTAGGGTTTCCTCATAAAACCCTAAGTTGCAGTTGCAGTCCCAGAACTAGTTGCAGTTGTAGTACCAGTTGCAGTTGCATCCGTACTACCAGTTGTAGTCACCCTTAAAGTTTTTAAAGAGTTGGTAATGATTACCGCTGCTGCCAGATGGTGCCACCACCTGCAAATGCTACCAGAGGTATGTACTCACATATGTTTAAATGGTTAAACTTTAAAGAGTATTTGTAGGAGAAGGGATCTATTTCCATAGATCCAAAAGGATCTCAAGATCCAACACATTGAAAGGAATGATGCAACCTAGGTGTGATTATTCTGATATGCATCCATTTGTTATATTGATCAATGTTGCATCATTCTAACCTTTTCTGAGTCAAGGTATTAGATGGATTAAAAGTTGAGATCATAGAGCTTACCCTCTAACCCAACCTTCTGTCAAGATAACGTATTGTCTGAGTACAAAAGACAGGTTGAAGAAAGCACTCGTCATCTTGAGTGAAGGAGACTCGGAAGAAAAGAAAGCACTCATTCCTGAGGACAAGGCTCCAGGTTTGACTAATTAAGTTGATAAGATTCAAAGGTACACTTGACAAGTTGATGACTATAGTTGAGATAGAAGTCCTTGTAAAATATCATACTTGATAACATGTGAGCATATAGAGGTAAATGCTTAACATAATCATTTGTCTGATATAACTAACACCTCCTCTTGGAAGAATCTCGTGTGTTAGTTCCAGATTTTCCATGGAGGAATGTTTGATCACAACACTATGAGAGTGTTGACCTCATTTCACATTGTATTCCTTACCTTTAAATCTTGCTTCAGACAAGTTACAAGTGATAGCTCTAAAGGAGCTACTGTGATGATTGTTCGTTCTATTGCTTTATATTATCAACATGATATTACTCTTGCTTGTTGTTTTGTTGACCTTGCTCCAGGTCATAGGTAATAACCCTGAGGAAGCTATAGTAAAGGTTGCAGAAGGCAACGTGCTAAAGGAGAGACCATAAATGAAGCAATCATCATTGGAAAAGAAGAAGGTGGCTTGCATAAGCTAAAGGGTCACTCAGAAGCTGCCATGACCCACGCCATTGAAAATCCATGTGAACTTTGGCATAGAAGATTAGCTGACATTAACTACAAGGCGCTACCATACATATGCAAGGCGGTCACATGTTTACCAGAACTCAAGGTTGACCATGAAGGCATTTGCAATGGATGTGCACAAGGGATGAACACCAAGAACCCTTTTCCGAAGAGAGACAACAAAGTAGAAGGAGTCATAGAACTCATTCATTCAGAGGTGTGTGGCCCAATGCCATCGTCCTCCATTAGTGGGTATGTATACTATTGATGATTATTCTCGTAAGACCTAGTTGTATCTCTTGAAATATAAAGATGAAGTGTTCAACAAGTTCAAGGAGTTCAAATCCTTGATAGAGAATCTTTCTAAAAGAAAGATTAAGACACTCAGGTCAGATAATAGAGGAGAATATACCTCAAAAGAGTTTGTGAACTTCTGCAAAGATGCTGGGATCAAGAGGGAACTCACTACTCCCTATAATCCCCAACAAAAGGGTGTAGCTGAACGAAAGAACAGAACGAGAATGGAAGCTGTGAAGGCTATGATCCATGATCAAGATCTTCCTATGTGCTTATGGGCAGAAGCAACAATGGCAGCGGTATATTTGCAGAACCGATTGTCCCATAGTGCACTTGGGCTCAAGACCCCGAAAGAGATGTTCACCGGAAAGAAGCTAGAGGTAAGCCATCTCAAAATATTTGGCTACCTAGTATTTATTCATATATCGAAAGAGAAGAGAAACAAGCTGGAACCCTCAGGAAAGAAGGGAACATTTGTGGGATACTGTGAGGTCTCCAAGGCCTTCAGAATCTATATACCAGGTCATTGTCACATTGAGATCAACATGGATGTGACCTTTGATGAAGATGCAACGCTCAAGAAATCAAAAAGATGCTAGCTTGAAGAAGTATATGAAGAGGAACCCGTAATCCCTAGGACTGCAGAATCAGTGAGGGAGGTTCCCAGAGTTGCAGAACCAGTGAGGGAAGTCGTAACTTCCCCTGATGAGGAATTTCTAGAAGATCATGACATGATAGAAGTTCAAGAACCTCCTCAGATGATGATCCTCCATAAAAGAAATCCAATGTGGGCTAGAGAGCTTATTCAAGATGGAGAGAAGTATGGTGTTCCCGAAGAAACCATGAGACAAGTAAAAAGACCAAAGCCATTCTCCAGTTATATGACTTTGATGTGTGATCTTCTAGAGGAGGAGCCTACCTGCTTTGAAGAAGCCATTCATAGGAAAGAATGGGTAGATGCCATGATAGAGGAATACCAATCCATAATAAAGAACGATGAATGGGAAATAGTTCCCAGACCGAAGAGTAAAGATGTGGTATCCTCCAGATGGCTCTTCAAAATAAAACATGTTGCTGATGGAAGTATTGAGAAGTACAAAGCAAGATTTGTCGCTCGTGGATTTTCTCAAAAAGAAGGCGTTGACTATGAAGAGACATTCGCTCCTATGGCCAGATACACTTCGATCAGAACCATCATAGCTCTTATAGCTAAGATGAAGTCGAAGCTGCACTAGATGGACATGAAGACAACTTTCCTAAACGATGTCATCAAAGAGGAAGTGTATATAGAGAAACCTCAAGGATTTGAGGTTGAAGACATGAAGTCTCATGTCTGCAGATTGAAGAAAGCCTTATACGGATTGAAACAAGCTCCTAGAGCTTGGTATGGCTGTATAAACAGTTTCTTGACGAGCTTAGGCTTTACCAAGAGTAAAGCAGATTCTAACCTCTACTTCAAAGTTATGAACGATGAACCAATAATATTGTTGCTATATGTGGATGACTTATTCTTAATTGGAGAAGAAAATCTCATCACCGAATGTAAGAAGAGACTCGCCTCAGAATTTGAGATGAAAGACCTTAGCCTAATGCATTATTTCTTAGGTCTCGAGGTATGGCAGAGTCCTGAGAGGATCTTCTTTAACCAAGGGAAGTATATAGTCGAAATCCTGAAGAGATTCAACATGTTGGAGTGCAAGTCCATGAATACACCCATGGCAACGAAGCTGAAGCTGCTGGTCGATACTTCGTCAGAATTAATTAATGCCACGCTCTATAGACAGATTATTGGATCGCTTATGTACCTGACGAACACTAGACCAAACATTTGTTTTGTTGTGAACACCTTGAGTCAGTTTTTGGTAGAACTCAGACATGTTCACCTAGTGACTGCAAAACATGTGATGAGGTACCTTAAGGGTACAATAGATTGTGGTCTCAACTATGATGGAGATCATGATTTCACATTGAGTGGATATACTGATGCGGATTGGGCAGGAAGTGTTTCTGACAGGAAAAACACTTTAGGATGCTCTTTTAGTTTGGGATTATCCATGAAGCAATCCAACATTGCTCCCAACACAACGGAAACAGAATACATTGCTGCATGTTCTGCCAACTGCGAAGCTATATGGTTTTGAAAGTTGCTGACCGGTCTATTTGACCTAGAGATGGAAGCAACCACGATCCTATGTGACAACCAGAGCTGCATAAAGATGACAGAGAATCCTGTATTCCACGACTGGGCGAAGCACATAGAGATCCGATATCATTACATCCGTGACATGGTGCAGAGATGAGCCTTAAAGCTCCAATACATTAGCACAGATGAATAGGTTGTTGATGTGTTGACCAAGCCTCTATCTCGTATAAAGTTTGAGCATTTTCGAGATAAGCTTGGTATAGTCCGAAAGGACCTTCCTCAAAAGGGGGAGTAGTTGCTGTGATGAGACATCTCTTGCTTCCGACCTGACGGTTGTGATGTAAAGCAAGATGATGTGATGTGACTAGTATTGTGCTTCTAGATGGATAGCTTTGACGTAAAGCCAGTCTAGTATCCTGCTTCCGACCTGATGGTTGTGATGTAAAGCATGACGAGTACCTTGCTTCCGACCTGATGGTTGTGACGTAAAGCAGGATGAGTACCTTGCTTCCGACCTGATGGTTGTGATATAAAGCAAGACGATGTGATGAGACTAGCACTGAGCTTCCAGCTAGATAACTGTGACGTAAAGCCAATCTAGTATCCTGCTTTCGACCTGATGGTTGTGACGTAAAGCAGGACGAGTATCTTGCTTCCAACCTGATGGTTGTGACATAAAGCAAGACGATGAGATGAGACTATCACTGAGCTTCCGGCTTGACAACTGTGACGTAAAGCCAGTCTAGTATTCTGCTTCCAGCTTGATTGCTGTGACGTAAAGCAGGACGAGTTTCTTGCTTCCAGTTTGACTGCTGTGACGTAAAGCCAGTCTAATATCCTGCTTCCAGCTTGATTGCTGTGACGTAAAGCAGGACGAGTTTCTTACTTCTAGCTTGACTGCTGTGACGTAAAGCAAGACTATGAGATGAGACTAGAACTATGCTTCCAGCTTGACAACTGTGACGTAAAGCTAGTCTAGTATCCTGCTTCTAGCTTGATTGTAGTGATGTAAAGAACGACGAGTTTCTTGCTTCCAGCTTCACTGTTGTGACGTAAAGCAATACGAGCACTGTGCTTCCATCATTACAGCTGTGACGTAAAGCCAGTCAAGTATGATGATGATGAGCCAGCTTCGTGCTGTGATGATGATGCATTAGTTTTATACTAATCCATATTGATGCAGATGATGATTGCATTCCTTTGAGAATGACGATGCTGCTGATGAAGAAAACTTCTGATGATTTATAGATACACTAGTCAGTGTTCCAAGATGATATTGATGATGCTGTCCTCTCACCCACTTGATGCTGTTGATGATGTTGTCCTCTCTCTCTCGCCTGATGCTGTTGAAGAATACCCTTCTTGTTAAGGGGGAGTGTTAAAATAATGTAACTGCAAAGTGTATTCTTATTCTTATTTGATATATTATTCATACCAAATCCCCTTTTGTGGATTGGTCATAATGTAATTGTAAAAGGCAAAAGAAGAAGTTGTCCCTAGAATATATCAAGAGGCCTCGAAATATAATAAAGGTGGTTATAACCACCCAGTTTTAGAAGTCGACCTTGCCAGTGAAGAAGACACTTCACACGTGTCAGTCTTGTATAAATAAGGAGGCTAGCGCCTCACTTAGATACAACTCACTTGCTCATTTGAGGGACAAGTTTCAGAACTGGAGTTAGAGAAGAAGGAGAGAGAGTGGCGCATCTTTGGGAGAGGATATTCTGTATTAGCTTAAGTTATCTCATGGAATTGTATTGGCTATCTATAATAAGGAAGTTTTACTGGGTTTTCTTCCCCTAGAGGGTTTCCCAGGATAAATGCTGTGTCTCTTGTGATTGTGTATTTCTCAGTGATCTTGTCTTATGTTGTTGTTATCTATTGAAATGAAAAGAACTATAATAATGGCTTAAACATTAACAGTTATATGCATTTCCGATGCCTAACAATAAGGCCTCAAACTCGGTGACATTGTTTGTGCATGCAATTCCAACCTATAAGAGAAATTGTGGATTTTACCTGTAGGAGAATATAGAATGATGTCGACTCCATTACCGTCATTTGTACACGAGCCATCAAAATGCATGTGCCACATGCCATCATCAAAATCAACTGGTTCAAGCATAGTGTCACCTTCATTAGCAAAGACATAGTACACTCCCAAATCTTCTTCGAGATAATTTACATTAGGTTGGGGAACACTCTCTATATATGGTGAAATTCTTCCTTCCCTAAGGACTATAATGTTATTTCCATTCCGAGGGATGGACAAATGTGTACCATCAAGTGAAAGGTATCCACCAGTTAAGGCTTGTCAATCTCTTCCTAAAATAATTGAATTGTTACTCACCGACATATCAATTACTTGGATGTTGAGGTTTGTTCTTATCTCGAGATGCACCCACAAAACTAAGGTTACATCCTTGATTTCACCTATAGTTGATTGCTGCAAACTGTTATAAGAGAGCATGCTTCTAGAGTTTTCGTTAGTGCAAGATAAGCCAAACTCTTCCATGATAATTTTAGACATCACACTTGGACCAAACCCACCATCAATTAGGAAACAATGAACTATTTTATCCATGATTTTTACTGAGATATAGTAAGGGTTTTTTTTACAGGGTTCCTAAAATTATTTACACCTATCTTATTTACAGTTGAGTCCTCTTTCTTTGACTCTTCAAATAGATTGGCTATGGTAGAAATCTTTCCTTCCAAAAGAGTAACATCAACTTTGATATTATCCAATGGATTAAGGATATTGTACTTATACGAGTGAAGATGAGAAGACACTCCTTGATTATTTGAAGTTTTGATAGATTGTGTAACGACACTTTGAGAAGATGATCTTGGGGTGTAAGAAGTGCAGGGTGTTTAATTTTAATGCTTAGCTCATGCACATGTAGTTTATTTCAATTTAGCATGCACTTGAACCATAAACAATGCAACAATACCATATACTATAACTGCACTAACCCTGAACCATAAAGAACACAAGAGTTTATCGTAGGAAAACCCTTCTCAATCAAGGGAAAAACCCAACAATCCTTTGCTATAGAGTCAAGAGAAGATCCCCCACACCATAAACCCTAGAGCACACAAGAGGGTGCTCTATGACCTAGAAACTTGTGCCTAAGATAAGTGCCCACTTCAACCATACAACTAGCTTGAGAGAAGGTTACAATGAAGTGTGAGTGAGTGATCCACAATGGGGATCTACTCACTTATATATACAAGACCTAAAACAACAATAGGTGTGTCTATTGGCACAGTAGGGTCGACCTATAAAACTCAGAAATATAATTAATCTTTACACAATATTAATTATCTTTTACATGGTGGGGCTGACTTGTACCCTTCACAATACAAATTAGGGTTACAACAAATCTTACACTTAGACAATATAGCAAGGATCTCTCACATTCTCTAGTGCTCAGCCACTAGGGACACATCCACCTGTGCTCACCCACATTGACGTCACTCTCAATAGATTAACTCAACTAAGTCCATAGGAATACCATCTAGAGAGCCATCTCTAGTCAACTCAACTAAGTCCATAGGAGTCTGTCAGGAGACTATCTCAAGTCGTCTCAACTCAGTCCAGAGGAGCACAACAAGAGACCACACGTCATCTCAACTCAGTCCAGAGGAGTATGATACACCCATCACATGGAATCTCTCATAGATGTCTCAACTCAATCCAAAGGATAACGATCTGGAGAATGTCTCATGAAGCTGCAATCATCAATACTCCCTCTCAGCTAGGGAGGCATTCTCCACTACGCCAAGTATCTCACAGAAGTACTCGAACTTCATCCTGGTAAGCAGTTTGGTGAAGACATCTGCAACTTGCTTGTGTGTAGAAAGGTACTGCACATGTACTGATTTCCTTTGCACCATATCCCTGATGTAATGGTACTTGATCTCAATGTGTTTCGATTTATCATGAAAAACAAGATTCTCGGAGAGCTTTACACAACTCTGGTTATCACAACAGATAACAATGGAATCCATCTCATGACCAAATAAGTCTGCAAGGAGCTTCCAAAGCCATACTGCTTTGTAGATTGCCACACACAATGCAATGTACTCTGCTTCTGTGGTACTTAAAGACACATAAGTCTGTTTCTTGCTGCACCAGGAAACTATGACAGATCCCAAAGTAAAACAACAACCAGATGTTCTCTTCTAGTCCACTCCGCTCCTTGCCCAATCTACATCAACATATCCCTTTAATATCATGTTTACACCAGAGACATATCTCAGGCCATAACCAACTATGCCTCGTAGATATCTCAACACATGCTTTGCTGCTATCTAGTGTGTCTATCTCGGTTGACTCATAAATTGACTGAGTACACTCACTGCATAACATATATCAAGTCTGGTGTTAACCAGATACATCAAGGATTTAACTAGCCGTTTGTAAAGATGTGGATCAATCTCGCCCGAATCAGAAGAAGCCTCGTTCATCTTCTTCAGATTCATCACCATCGATGTAGGCATGGATATGGAGTTTGCCATCCTAAATTTCTTCAATATCTCCATTGTGTATTTCCCCAGACTCAGGAGAATCTCATCATTCCTCTGCCACCCTTCTAGTCCCAAGAAGTAGTGCATCATACCAAGGTCCTTCATCTCAAATTCAGAAGCCAATGGGTGCTTGCATTCAACAATAAGACTTTCTGAACTGATGAGGAATAAGTCATCAACATATAGGACCAAAATCAGACACTCATCACCAACAATGTGATAGGATAGGTTGGGATCAACAACACTCTTGCTAAAGCCCAAGCTCATAAAGTATCCATCAATCTTCTCATACCAGGCACGAGGAGCCTACTTTAGTCCATACAGGGCTTTCTTCAACTTGCATACATGAGACTTCCTCTCATGTGTCACGAATCCATCTAGCTGCTTGATGTAAACTTCTTCCTCAATCTCACCATTGAGAAAGGTTGTCTTCACATCAATCTGATGTAGTTTCCAACCTATGGATGTTGCAAGAGAAATAATTGTATGGATGGAAGTGTATCGGGCAACATGAGCAAATGTCTCCTCATAATCTATTCCCTTCACCCGAGAGAATCTTCTAGCCACAAATCTCGCTTTGTACTTCTCGATACTTCCATCAGTTGCATGTTTGATCTTATAAATCCACTTGGAAGTCACTACAGACTTTCCTTCCGGTCTTGGAACAATATCCCACACATCATTCTTCATGATGGACTGATACTCTTCGGTCATGGCATCTTGCCAAACCTGCTTCTTCTCCATGACAAGAAGGCTCAATATCAATGATGTGGCTCATAGCTGAAATATAGCTCGAAATCTCCGTGGTCTCTTGCTCTCTCAGAATGTATCACGAGGAGCTGCATGTCCCTCTGCCTTTTGCAGAGTTCGTAGAGTTGAAACATGCCTCTTATGACCTACTGCAATGTCTCTGGGAACAACAACTAGAGCTACGAGATCAATTGGATCAGTGACTGTCTTCCTATGAACTGTTGAAGGGGGAGAAGGTACTTTTTCTTCATTCTTCTCACTGTCAATCTCCATTTGAGATTCACTGGATCTTCGAAAGGCTATCTCTTCCTCAAAGGTGACATCTCTGCTAACCTCGATCTGTTTGTGACCATGTATGTATATCCGATATGCCTTCGAAGATTCATTGTACCCCACAAATGTACCCTTTCTGCCTGAAGGGTCTAGCTTGGTCCTCTTTTCCTTGGGTACATGAATGTATACTAGACACCCAAATATCCTGAAGTGTCCAACCTTAGTCTTCACTCCAATGAAATCTTATTCGAGAGTCATGTTCTTTAGAATCTGATGAGGACTCATGTTCTAAACATACACAATTGTGATGGATTCCTTTTCCCATAGAATCAAAGGTATATTTTGATCAGGTATCATCGTTTTGGTTGCCTCAACAATGGATATGTTCTTCCTCTCTGCAACCCCATTCTGGTAAGGGTTATAAGGAACAGTGTACTCCCTCTTGGTCCTTGCCTCAATACATAAATCATTTAAATCCCTAAAGGTGTACTCTCCTCCATTATATGATCTCAGCACCTTGATCTTCGTCCCGGTTAGGTTCTCAACCTGAGCTCTAAACTCTTGAAATATCAAAAGGACTCCATCCTTGGTTTTCAAGAAGTATATCCACATCTTTCGAGAGTGATCATCAATCAAGAGAACATCATACAAATACTTGCTCAAGGAATAAACGGTCATGGGTCCACAAACATTTGTATGTATCAAGTCTAAGATCCCCTTGGATCCATTTTCACTACTCGAAAAGGACCCCTTGACATTCTTGCCAAGAGCACAACCTATGCAAATGCCATCATGATCAATATGTATCTTTTGAAGGCCTATCACCATCTTCCCCAAAGTGGGAAGGGATATATAATGTAAATGAGAAATTCTTCTATGTCATAGCTCGCTCAAGTTGATAGTCTCATGCAACAGGGCATGGACTAGTCAGACAGTCAATCTGTATAAACGTTTTTTTCGAACACCAATCACCTGGGAAGAATCCATGTATGAGTTATTGTTCCATGCAAGAACTTTTCCTTCATATAAAGTAACCTTGTAGCCTTTATCCTCTAAGTTATAAACAAAGACAAGATTCCTCTTCATCTTAGGTACATATAGTACCTCACTTAATTGAAGTGGTATGTCAAAATCTAGTTGGATGGTAGAGATTTCGACTCCTTTCACAGTATATATAGAATTATCACCAAGTACAACATGCAGACAAGACTCTTTCTCTACAAGGTCTGTAAGATGTTCTCTATATCTAGTCATGTGCCTGGAGGCACCACTATCAATCAACGAAATATCACTATCAGTAGGAATTGTACTTGAGAGTGTTGATATGAAGAAGAATGCTTCATCTTTTATGTATGCATCTCTCTGATGTGGTTTTATATCAACATCGGAAGTGGATGCATGTTTCCTTCCTTTCTTCCTGGTAGGACAATTTATCTCAATGTGTCCATACTTTTCACAGCTGAAACATTGAATCTTTGAATTCTATTTTCTATGTTCACGACTTGGAGCTGCTGAAGTTTTCTTATCTTTGAATTATTTGTTGAAACTTATTTTATTTCTTCTTCCTCTCTTTGTGTGAGAAGAAAGAGCATGATTTTCATCATGATGGGATTCTTGCACTCCTCTAGTTATAAGTTTGGTTTCCTCTTGAGTGCAGTCTACCCATAGAAAATCAAACTTAGGTAGATATTCTCTTCCACTGAAACTCTGAAGAAATGGTTCCTAATGTCTTGGAAGAGAATTGAGAGTAGTCATGAAAATTTCCTTGTCTGTTATGGTTTCTCCAATGGCACTTAGCTAATATTTGATCTCTAAAATCTCCATGAAGAAAGTAGCAATGGTGTTAGCGTTCGTCATCTTGATATTTTGAAGCTGGTGCTTCAAAGTAAGAGCTATGTTTTTGTTGTTTCTCTCAAACATCTTCTTCAATGAATCACACATTTCATAAGTTGTCTTCAAGGTAGAAATACGAGGTAATATATGATCTCTTACTAAATATATGATTATCTTCCTTGATTTTACATCATATATCTTCCAATAATCCTTCTCTTCATTGGTAGTTGTTGTTGGTAGAGTCTTTTCTACCAAACTCAATAGGTCACTCTCTTCTAGAGTGATTTGTAATCTTGATTTCCAAGAGCTGAATTTGATTGATCGATCAAGCTTATCTGCCACCAAATTTATGTTTATCATGGCTTGTAGATTCTTCACAAACCCTAGCAGTTAGGATAGTAAGCCTAATGGCTAGGCTAGGATAGAAACCTTAGGTTTCATTGGACTTACGACTGCCAAAAATAATCCTTTAGATAGTAAAAATAACCCCAATGAAGTTCTAGGGTTTGCAAAAACCCTAGGAGATGAAATTTGTAGAAAACCTAGAAACCTTAAGGCCAAAAATAAAAATTTCTTTTATTTTCAATCTGAAGGTTGCAAAAGGTACACTGAGCTAGTTCGTACACATATGTGAAATAATTGGGTCCAACATTCAAGGGGAAAGTGAAAAAACTAGCAAAATGAAGAGGGTCATTTTTGCAGTCGCAGCAAGAAGGTGACGAATGGCTTGGAAGGCTATTGGAGGGCTTGTGAAATGGCTCTTTCATGAACTCTGCTATGATACCATGTTGAATTTTTCATGGTTAGATATTGAGCACATGTATTTTATTTGAATTTAGCATGAACTTGAACCATAAACAATGAAAAAATATCATATGCAATAGTTGCAATAACCAAGTGTTGGCCCTTGACCAAGTTTTGGAGAACCTTGGTCATGTTTGACCATTTTTGGGACTTCAACGGGTTGGTCGAAGACGAAGCACCCAGGTGAAGCTCGGATCGTGGGATCTCTCCCCATTTTACGAGATTTTTGGAGTTTAGGGTTTATGTAAAGGGTATGGGATGTCAACCCATGCGTTTACCCATGTTTAGGCCCCTTTTGTAATGTATAAATAAGTAGCTAGGCGATGTAAGAAAGAGACCTAAGAAGTCAATGGCTTAGTTCTAAGATTAGCTATGTGAAAGAAGATGTGTTAAAGCTTGCAGAGCTAAGTTAAAGTGTTTTTTAAGTGCTTGGTGTAGACATACTGCGTAAGGCTTTGTACTTGACCTACTTGGGGAAGGAGGATTTGGCGAGGTGCGCGTAGATCTCCTGTCTTATGCAGACTTGGTTTTGAGGCTATGTGAATGTAAGAAGATTGGAAGAAGATAATAAAGAATAAGAGGAGTTGGTGGACGTAGCCCCACACTGGGGTGAACAACGTATATCCTATGTCGATGTTCTTTCTACCATGATTGTTCATATTGTTCATGTATTTTCCTAGTGCATTGTTATGATAGGTAGATCTATAAATTCTTAGTGTTGTATAATGAGAATGAATGCTAGATCTTCTTTGATTCTATGTGATGAATGGTTAGATGTGCATAGGTCTAGGTTAATACTGCGTTGTTTTGTAACTAGGGTTATAACCTGCGATGTGAATAAAAGGGTTAAAGACTAATGAATGTTATTGGCTAAGTTCTCTGTTAAGTATTGCAATCACATATTTCTGTCATAGCTAGTTTGTAGACACTTGAGTCCTACAACCCCCCACGCCTCTACATTGAGTGAGAATTCATCTGCTTCACAGGTGTTGCTGAAAGGGCAGGTAGTTAGGGTTTTGTTGGTGCATTGTTGAATCTTTGAACCCTAGGTTTGCCCCTGTGCCAACAAATGGTTCTGTTGTCGGTACTGGAAACTGTGATTGCTCAAAACTGAAAAAAAAGAGAAAGCTTTGTGCGTAGATCTGTCGTTGTAGTGCACAGTATTCTACTTGGCTTGTGAAGCTGTGCGCTAAGAAAGGAAATGGATCTAAAGAAAAGAGGTAAGACCTTAAAGATTGGTTCTCTGATAAAGGTAAGATAAGTGGAAATTTTTATTTCGAAAGAATGGATCTAGGTATATTTGATAGATTTTGTCCTAGTCTGAAAACTAGGTCACAGCTAGAAGAAAGAAGATTCGATATGAATAGATCTAATAGAAATAATGAAAGAGATGTTATTCTGATGCATAGAAAGAATTTTTGGATGAACAAGTGGATGCAGGATCCTAGAAATAATTTTTTGCATGTTCATCACTGCAATCCCAGTGTGTAGTACAAGAAAGGTTGGAGATAGTTTAAGAGAAAGAGAGGATTGACTCTTTTTTATAGTTGCAGAAGACCAGTACATATTGCTAAGGAATTCCTTGGTAGAGGTCATATTTGTCTTTATTGTAAAGATACTAGACATGAAGTTTTGGACTTCCCTAGAACGATTGCTAAAATTGAAAAGATGAATATGAGACAAGAAAACCATGAGGAAGGTCAAGAGACTAAGGATATGCTAGAACACCAGAAAGAATCAGAAACTATACTTTTGCAGATGAAAGAAACATTGAATGATCACATAAACATCAGTTTATCAGATATCTTAAAAGAGAAAGAGTGCATAGAAACAAGAATAGGAGACTTTGACATAGACAGTGTTCTGGATGAGGAAACACAGGTGAATATCATGACAGAAAGTACTTGGGAAATTTTGGGAAATCCTACTATGGTTCCTTCAATGGGAGGAATAGGATTGTTTAAAGGAAAGATGATAACCCTATGTGGAAGACTTACCCATGTACCTATGGTTGCTCATGCAACATCAACGAAATAAGAATTTGAGGTCATTAAGTTTTTTTAGAACAACGACCCCTTTGCACTTTTTCTAGGAAGGACTTGGATTGAGAAAGATCAAATCTGAAGGAAAGAAGAAGAGGAAGCTATAGAACAGAAAAATAAAGAATCAAGAGATTTCATGGCTAGGAGAATAACGTGCTTAATAGAATAACAAGAGGACAAGTTGAAGCAACTGAGGGCCAGAGACTTAGCTGTTGAAGTTAAGAAAATGAAAGAAGGCTTAAAAATCCTATCCATGCAGGAGAGAAGAGAACCTACCCATGAAGTAATAAGAGAAGAGGTATTCCACTCAACCCCTTTGAAAGACCCTTAGCAGTGTGAAGTTACTATGCTAAGAGCAGATAAGAATAAAAATGGAAAGAGAAACCTAGTAACTTAGATCACCAGAAAGAAGGCCAAAAATCTCAGCAAGAAGAAAGAAGAGCTAGAAAAATTACACGAGGTTCAAGAGAATACCTCGCAGAAAGAAGGCTTGTAGAACTTGAACCTCGTCGAAATAGTAGAACAGTGCAAACTGGCACTTCGCCATGGCGAAGCAATATGACCGTTGGAGGCATCCCAATCGTTGGAACGACACTCTAGAATGGATTGAAATGCAGTTATTGTTATAAATATCACCATTGGACCGTTGAGACCATGCCATAATGGATGGATTGAGGCATTTATGCCTATTGGGAAAATCCATTGCGACATTATTTATTTAATCCGTCGAATTTCTCACCGGGGACACTTTTTCAAATTGTGACTACCTGAACCCACAGAGAACTAATTTCTATCGCCCAATGCTTATTGAGACCTTGCCACATGTTTTTATTACCTTGATTGTTTGTCTGCCTACCCAAGACATTTGATCTCGAGTGTGTATGTCAGACGAGCATAGTGCAGTAGAGAAGTTTTTGGAGGAGATCCTCATAGATCTTATGGTTGAGAAGGTCATGTCCATAGGAGCACAGGCTTCATCAACAAGAGGATTGTAATCATCCCCATTGACTGCACATCTAACTGGGCCCTCCTCAACCATGACAAAGAGAAGAATCAAGCATCACGATGACTTGGAAAACGCAAAGCTCATCCCATCGATATTTCCTGACTACATCTTGCCCCTAGCTAGCACGGTTAGTCGTGACAATGTTACGAGATATTTCAAGTATACAGTCATCAATGTGTACCTCTCAAAGGGGATACATGCAGTTGGACCACAGCTAGGACTGATCCCTAATCTTAAGATCAACGACTTTAACCTAGGAGATAAAAATAATTATGCATTGCTCACACTGCATAAGTACTTGACAAAGACAATGGTGAAGAAGTCGAAGACAATCCCCCAACCATGGACTAAGGCAATCACAAGGTCCAATATCCTCAATTTCATGAAGATACCCCACTTCGATAGACATCAGGAGGTTAACATGTGCGTTAAAATTCTCTTGTTGTGCTTCCATGGAGGTTATCTATAGTTAGACAGGCGTGTGACTGTGGATCCGGAACTGATCCACATGATCACTGGATTAAGCATGTAGGGACCAAACCCTCATAAATTATACCTAGGAAAGTTTGTAGATCGTGCCCTGGCACAAAGAATAAAGGACACTTATGATGATGTGGAGAAGGGGAAGCGGGGCTACAAGGTAGCCTCCATCCAAGATGGCACAGTGCGCCTAGCTTGGGGCTACAAGGTAGCCTCCATCCAAGATGGCACAGTGCGCCTAGCTTGCAAGTTGATCATTGGTAATATCATCGGGAAGAATAGACCAACTCAAGTCACAGGGTTTGTCGTCGACCTCGTAGGAAAATGCATTTAAGGGATGTAGATGAACTGGGCAAGCTACCTCATCAACCAGTTGGATAAATATTGACACAAAGCAGAGGACCAAGGCTATGAGTTTCACTTCAACTAGTTGTTGATTCTCGTTTCCTTCGTTGCTTAGGATATGCCGAAGGGAGAGACCTTCCCTAAATTCGATCCATCTAAACCATTGGACGCAAAATTCACTACCCTTTGGTATTCGAGTGACATGGAAAAGAAATGGTAGTCAAATGCATTGTTCCACACCTATTACTTGCAGTTGAAGAGGGCCATTGAATCCTTCCCTCGCATGACACTGAATACACTCCATAGGTTCAGGCCAATAGCAAAGTTCTGCATAGACAGGAACTTCATTTACATTACTGCACGGGAACGAACACAAGGAAGAGCTCCAATCCTATTACAAACTCACCGAGGAATATACAGAGGAAATAACCAAGGAATGTCTTGCATAATTCCTTGTACCAGTCGAACAGACAGAACTCTCCGACCCTGGCCTCATTGGAAGTCTTGTATGAAGAACACATCACCCACACTAAGACGGGGGGGTGAATTAGTGTGTGTACTATTTTAACAATTTCTTTTCACAAGTTACCAGTAAAACATAATTGAATAGATTAAGACCCATCACATCGTAATTACAATGAACACAACGACACCAGATGTTTGTATAAGATTTTGTATAATAAATATGAACATAGTAA
>CBVK0101020042.1:0-11469 GCA_900067695.1 Picea abies
ATGGAGCTAGATCAATCCAAAGTAGATCAATTCATTAAAAGAGAATTTAGGAGAAACCCCAACCCTCAAAATCAACAAAGACAGATTAAAATGAAGACCAGAAAATTCAAACTCCTTTAAAAAATGAAAATTTTATAGGAGGAAACGACCTGCAAGATTTTGAGGATCTGAAAGAAGACATAAACAGTTTGGGTAATGACTGAACACAGCCTCATTTAACTAAGGAATATTGTGAGAATTCCTTAAGCACAAAACAACCATCAAATAAAGATGATAAAATAAAGAACATTGATGATTCTACCTATCAAGGAATGGCCGATTCTATAATGGCTGAGCTCAACTCCTCAACCCAAGAAAATTCTCCCTAGAGGTGAAATATATGAGCTTTCCCCAAAAGAGACCGAGATACCTAATAGAAAAGTAAAAGGGGTGGATTCACAGAATCCCAAAGTAAAGGAGGCTGAGATCCAAGCGAGAAAAACTAAGATAGCTGAAACACAGACACCGGTAACTAGAATCATGGAAAATGAAACAGTACAAACAAATAAGTTAGAAAAGAAGGAGTCTAAGGTTTCAACCAGAGAAATGGACAAATGTGGGGGAGGTTTCAGCCTAGAAAATGAGATAAATAAGATCAAAATACCAATACCTCTGGTCGAATTAGCAAAGAATCCTGTGTATAGAAAGAAGATAACCAAAATGATAATTTTTTTGGATTTAGAAAGTCAATAAGACATGATAAATTTGGAATATGATAAGCCTAATATCACTTTTGGTCCACATTTCGAGGGTGCCAGAGACACAGTCGCCCCCTTCTATATTACCCTGAATGTGCATGATCGACTGTTGCATAACTGCATGCTAGACTCTGGAGCCTCACATAATGTGATGCCCAAGTCTATTATGGACAGATTAGGCCTCAAGATCACTAGGCCCTATGGATATCTCTACTCTTTCGATTCAAGGAGAGTTAAGTGCATGGGCATGATAAAGGATTTAGTAGTCACTCTTGCACAGGTTCCGGTGAAAAGCGTCATGATGGATGTAGTTATCACCGATATACCTCCGAAGTATGATTTTCTACTATCTAGGTCATGGGGAGCCAAACTTGGGGGGTCTCTTCAGCTAAACATGACCTACGCCACGATTCATGTTTTTGGCGGACAATTCACTTGGCTATACAGGGAAACGAGGCTAGCATACACAGTAAGTGACCCACAGAATCCTAAAAATTATCCTGTTTATGTTGCCAATCAAGAACTGGGGAATTGTATTTTGTCTTTCGATGATGGTGTAAATAGTTGTACAGAAGATAATTACATAGATGAAAATAAATCAGAAAAGATAGATGAAATTATGTATAGCACTGGAATTTGGAAAATGTTTTTTTACGGTGCTTCATCATATGAAGCAGCAGGTGCAGGAGTACTGTTTGTAGCACCTAAAAATGAATTTGTTATTCCTTTCTCTTATAGGCTTTAGTGGGATATAGAATACACAAATAATGTATGTGAGTATGAGGCTCTAGTCTTGGGGCTAGAAGCTACCAAGAAGCTGAACATAAAGAACTTTGAAGTCTACGGAGATGCAGAGTTGATAGTGAAGAAGATAAATTGGAAATACCAAGCCAAACACCCAAGATTAAGATCTTACAAAAATTGCGCCTAGGATTTAATAGAAAATTTATTCTTGTCGATAAATGTTCATTACATCCCATGCGCTGAAAACCTGCAAGCCGATTCATTAGCCAAAGAAGCCTCAATTTTTGCACCCCCTATAGATTTCAAACTAAAGTACCATATAGAGGTGAGGCACAGACCTTCCATACCAAACAACATCCAACACTGGAAAGTGTTTGAGGATGACGAACAAATCATAAAATTCCTTGAAATGGTGGATGACTTCACCGAAAATCACATTGACCAAGAAAACCAAAATGACCACACATGGATCATTAAAGAGGGAGAGGATCCTTAGGAGTTCCAGGAAAAGATCGATAATCATCACATGTTGGTTTTAAAGAACAATTAGATTCCAAAGGGACTAATCCCTTTGGAGAGACTGTTTGACCAAAATGATATGCCCTTAAAATCTACTTTGCAACCCCAACCAGAAGAGGTAGAAGATTGCGACATTGGGACCAAAGAGGAGCCTAGGATAGTAAAAATATCGAAGTACCTCCCTCCTGAGACAAAAAGCAAATATCTTGATATACTTGAGAAATATAAAGATGTTTTCGCTTGGTCATACGACGAGCTGAGAACTTATGACACCATTGTGATTGAACAGAAGATACCTCTAAAGCCTAGTGTCAAACCTTTTAGACAAAAACGCAGACAAATCAATCCCATTTTATTGCCCGTGGTCAAAAAAGAAGTCAAAAATCTCCTAGATGCAAAAATAATCGTACCACTAAGATACTCCGACTGGGTAGCCAACCTAGTCCTGATTAGAAATAAAAGTGGGGAGATCAGACTGTGTGTTGATTTTAGAAATCTGAATAAATCCTCCCTCAAAGACAATTACCCTCTACCCAAAATGGCTCACATTTTAGAAAAAGTAGTTGGGGCGAATAGGATGTCAATGATCGATAGGTTTTTCGGGTATAATCAGATTGTTGTCAACGAGCACGATAAAGAAAAAACAACCTTAAACACCCCTTGGGGAACATTTATGTATGACAAAATGCCTTTTGGTCTAATGAATGCAAGTGCTACTTTCCAACGTGCTATGGATATCACTTTCATCGATGAGAGGGATAAATTCATGGTTATCTATCTTGATGATCAGACCATTTTTTCTAAATCTGATGAAGATCATTTGATACATCTCAAGTAGACGTTTGAGAAATGCCGCAAATTTGGTTTGTCCTTAAACCCCAAAAAATCTCACTTGCTATGAAAAAAGGTAAACTCTTGGGCCATATTGTGTCTTGATGTGGAATTAAAACTGATCCTAAGAGGGTTGAAGCTATAGGCACCATAAATATCCCTAGAAATGTAAAAGAGATTCAGTCATTCTTAGGAAAAATAATTTTTTTGAGAAGATTTATCCCAAACTTTGTTGAAATCATGAAATTGATCACAGATATGCTAAAGAAGAATAGTGAAGTAAAATGGAAAGCAGAAGCTAAAGCATCATTTGCATGCATCATGAAGTTTATAAGTGAAGCACTCGTACTGGCAAGCCCTGATTATCTAAAAGATTTTCTGATTTTCTCATTCGCCTCCGAACACACAGTTGCGGTAGTGCTCCTCCAGAAGAATGAAAAAGGTTTCAAGCAACCAATAGCCTTTTTTAGTAAAAGTATTAGAGACGTTGAATTGAGACACGATATAATTGAAAAGAAAGCATATGCTATGGTGAAGGTGCTAAAGACTTTCAGAACCTACGTGTTACATTCCAAGGTAATTGCATATGTACCCACTAGTTCTGTAAAAGACATTTTGGTTCAGCCCGACAGTGATGGGAAAAGGGGATGGTGGCTTGCTAAAATTCAAGAATTCAAACTGGAGATAAAACCGACGAGGCTAGTAAAAGGACAGGGTTTAGCTAAGCTCTTAGCTGAATCAAATTTCATAGCCCTCAGAATAAATAGCCTACAGGGATGTGAAGGATTTGTGGACATAAACGATCTCGATGAACAAATAACTGCAATCATAATCGAAGAGAAGTTTTCCTCATCGGATTGGTATAAAGATATAGTGTCCTACCTACTAACCTTGAAATGCCCGAGTGACTTATCTCCATTTAAATCCAGGATGGTGAAGCTGCATGTGGTGAAGTATTGTATATCTGAAAGCCAATTGTATTGGAAGGACCCATTAGGCTTCCTATTGGTTTTTTAGTCGAATCTGAAACAAAGAGGGTCATAAATGAATTTCACGAAGGAATGTGTGGAGGAAATCATGCCTGGAGGGCAACGGCTTATAAAATCCTGAGGGTGGGATATTATTGGCCCAAACTATTCTCATATGTCAATGCCAAAGTCAGAGCCTATAACCCTTGCTAATTGTTCACAAGCAAGCAAAAACTCCCAGCGCTACCGTTGGTTCCGGTCAAAACGGAAGCCCCTTTTCAACAATGGGGACTGGATTTTATAGGCGAAATTAACCCGCATTCCAGCGCTCAACATAAATGGATCCTGACTTCCACAGATTACTTCACCAAATGGGTGGAGGCTATTCCAACTAGAAAGGCGACGGATTCAGTTGTAATGGACTTCCTGGAAGAGAACATTTTGTCTAGATTCGGTTGTCCCCGAAAGATAGTCACAGATAATGCCCAGGCATTCAAATCTATGGCTATGGTCATATTTTTCCAAAGATACAATATCGTACTCGGTCACTCCACGGCATATTACCCCCAAGGAAATGGGCTAACCGAGTCTTCAAACAAAATTCTAATTACTATAATTAAGAAAGTGTTGAGCGAAAACAAAAAATCTTGGCATGTGCATTTGAAGTATGCCTAGTGGGCGAATCGGATAGGTACAAAAAAATCTATTGGCACTTCTACTTTCCAAATGGTATACGGGACCAATGTGGTATTACCTATAAATCTGGCTCTTCTTGTGATGAAACTTTGGCAATATGAGAAAGAAGAAATAAACCATGTCACAAGAAAAATAAACCAGCTGATTGAAGTTCAACAGCATAGGGCTGAAGTGGATGAAAGGCTGCAGAAATACTAGGACAACATGAAAGAGTTGTTTGATCATAAGGCCAAGGACAGAGAATTTCTCCCAAATGATTTGGTTTTGAAATGGGATGCTAGGAGGGAAGACTCGGCAAAACATGGTAAATTTGATCATATCTGGTATGGACCGTTCCAAGTCACAGCTTCTGAAGGGAAAAATTCATTTCTATTAGAGAATTTGGACGGTAAAATCCTCAACGCCCCTGTTAAAGGGTGTTATTTAAAGCACTATATGCAATAAATGGTTTCCAAATTTCCACTATATATACCGGTTTTTGTTTTCTGGTTTTTTTTTTGAGTTTTTTTTGGTAAGTTTACTTTCATCACAAATAAAATAGGTCTGTGTTTTTCTAGGAGTAGGGATATGAAATTTTCAACACATTCAATTCCATTAATATTAAAGCCCTGATACTCTTCGCGTTGTTTTCTTATAGTATCCCGGCTTGTAGCCCAAATGAGCAAAAGGAGAAAACAGACGGTCATGTATCGGAAAATCAATTCACCCGAAACAAGTGATAAAAAATAATTTTTTATTTAAGAAGAGAACAAAATGGTAAGGCAAAGGTATGAATTTCCAAGGTGTCTATATTTTGAATGAATATCACTAAAGCGCCACAATGGTCTCATGAGTATGATATTTTCGCTTGACATGTCATTAAAGGAACGACTTCTTACTATGGGTCCTAAAAGGTTCACCTAGATAAGATAAAAAATAATTAAAATAAACAGAGAAAGTAAAGCGTCTCCAAGAAAAGGTTCCAAGAGTCAGGATTGAACTATAACCCCTATATTTCAAAATCCAAACCCTTCTCCGTCATCCTTTTTATGTCCTCAGATTTCTCTCCTTAAACACCAGACACCTTTCCTTGGCTTTCATAGAGGGAGAAGAGGTTATGTTTTAGCTTTGGAAGCTGGAAAATGGATCTTAGAAAGTAATCCATGCCTCATAACTCCTCGGTCTCCTACTGAACAAAGTTATGCATAGGTTGACCCTGACTCTTTTAGGTTTTTTAACAGGTTTCAAAAGATTGAGGCTTGCTCGAAGGAAGACCCCTAGAAATAAATTCTCCCATAATCCCCTGCGGGCTAAGATGTTTTGAAAGTCAAGAGAAAGTTGGTCCTGAGTAATCAAAGCAAGTTGACAGACCTCTACTGGGAATATTACACAGATATAACCCTTGGTATACTTTATACAAACTGATTTCCCCCACTTCATATTTCAAAAACTAAAATATAAGACAGATGGTGAAAGGAAATTCATATTTGATTGCCCCCATATAGTCCAAGGAGACGATGGAAGGAAATTCATAAATGATTTCCCTCGTCTCAGCATTTAAATGCATGATTACATTTTGAAGTGGTGAAAGGAAATTCAGTAAAGGGAGTCAGATAACTTCACCGGGGTACTGAACAGGCTCGCTAGAAGTGAAGCAATATCTAATATATCTGTAAGGCTATCATACATAAATTTTACTATACTCTGGTAATCTGTAAGGATCTACATCCCAAGTTCAGACAGGACTCCCTGATTAAAAGCATGGAATTTACTTCGTTTTGATGCAAGCCAAAATCCACAGAATCTATTGAATTTCCTGGGACTATTTTGATCATCTTAAAGCACACCCGAATTCAGTGTAGAGAAAGATAAAGTCACCAAATGGGCTGCAGTTAAGTTTAGAATGCAAT
This sequence comes from Picea abies, assembly GCA_900067695.1. NCBI lineage: Eukaryota > Viridiplantae > Streptophyta > Pinopsida > Pinales > Pinaceae > Picea > Picea abies. The sequence continues at coordinate 6,385 of CBVK0101020042.1, forward strand.
TGATTTTTGAAAAGATTTCCTGAAATAAAGATGGAATCTCAATTTTCCCTCTGTATCCTCTTCCTAAAACAAGTCCCACAGAAATAAACCAATGACTCCATTTACCCAATACAGGCACATGGTCTACTGTTCTTCCCGTCCCGCAGGGAGACGAGATCCCTAGTTGGAGCCTATGTTGGAGCGCCTTTATTTTTCAATTTTGATTTTCTTCAAGGGTTGGAGCCGCCTTTTTATAAGTGGGTTAAATGTTATACTTAATCCCAAAAGTTGGTTTTCAGGTTATCATTTATTTCATGTTTTTTACCCATTGAAGCCTCAGTATCCCGACACGCGAAATGGCGATAGCCATTTTAGTTCTAAATCGTCGTCACTAAACCACTAAGAAAATATTATCACTTTTATTACCTCGTGATCTTGTTCTTCGGGAGTTACATGTCGAATTCTTTTCAAACCCCAATATGCAAAGTCACGAAGTGGTTTTAAAAGTTACCCTAGTTAATGTCAAGAGTAAATATTTTAAACCTTGGCTAAGCATTATCATGCTTTCGTGACTCCGCGATCGCTCCCCCAAAAAGTTTCACCTTCGTGACTCTGATCCACAAAGTCATGATTTCCTTTTTTAAGGCGTGGATTAATTAAAAGGTTGAGTGAAATCACGGATAAACGACCAAATCGTGCCATCACGATTTCGGGTCTTTGGGGCTCCAAGTCTAGGAGCTAAATCATCCAATGCAGTGAACGTCGAAAAGGGATTTAAGGACTAAAAGTACTTAATTGAAGGAACTAAGCTGAAGTAATTAAAGCCTTAAACAACCTTTAACACACACAGTCTACGGATGGGAGTTTTGAATGTTTCTGCATTTTTCATCATCACGAATCATTTAAGCATCTATGGCATTTATTTGAATGTTGGTGAGCTAATGGATAATAAGATATCATTTCACTCCTAAATATTTCCATTAAACGACTTGACCATTCTGTCAGCAAGGACTCGCATAGGGTTAAAATATCAAAGCAAAGGGGTTTCTTTCATTATTTCAGTTTTATTTCTATTGTGTGCAGATCCTTTTCACCAGGATAACTTTCGTCTATATTTGCAATTCTTACTACAGGGGATCTGAGTGCAGGGTTCTCTATCATGGCTCAATGAAAAGTGCCCAAGACGATTGCCGAGATTTCAGGTCAGGGCTCATATGTTGTTTCTGATACTTCACCCCGAAGTATTAATATTGTCAAAACATGGACATACATTTCCAACATTCTTCAGTCTGAATCGGTAAATTGTTCAGATGATCTCAACGATAATGAGAAGGATGACTTGACCACCAAATATAAAATCATTGCTCAAGCAGAGATGAAAAAAATAGTGGTAAGGCCATGGATTCTTCCCTATTATGATATTATCAGATGGGCACTGGACCATGTGGACATCCTGACTAGGATGATTATCAGCAAACAGAGGGTGACAATTGGTACTTTTAGACCAAAACATTTGCAGGTAATGTATAAGTTGTCACCCACTCCAAAATTTACGCACAATACCAAGTTTCTAGAAGGTTTCAAAGGGAAGGAATGCGAGCAATTTGGCAAAAGATTATCCGATCTGATCAACGATTGGCTTTCGCACCCTGCAAAATTCAAGGCTAATACTAATGGAATTTATTCAATCTCCTCCTTAGAGCCGCAATTCAAGTATATAGCGATGATGGCCTATAGGTTGTATGGGAGGGAGGACACTACTCACTTTTTCCTCCCATGGGTACCGCTTATTCATACGGTTGTTGAAAGTTTTTCTTTCGACTGGGCCAAACTATTGTCGAGCAGTCTGACTAGTTGAATTACCGAATATCGAGCGCAGAGGGCGAGTGGGAAAGTAGCTTCATTTTTTATGTCTGCCTACATCATGGACGTTATTTTCTTCATGACACCTTTCCCTCTAATGAGATGGAGCTGGAATCCATCTAATGCAGAGCCTATTCATGTCTATCGCTCGAAACTTTGGGAGGATAAAGCCAAAGAATTCATCTACGAGATTTTCAACTGGGTAATGGTACCGATGCATGTCTCCATCTTCAGTCACCCACCTCCCAAGATTTCAGATATCATCATGGTCAACTTGAGTAGTGTGTCTAACTGGTATGTAGAAGCAGATTTTTTTTACATTAGGGTTTTCGGCACCTCTGTTCCCCCATATGCTCTGTCGTTATTCTTGCCGGAAAAGCTGGTATGTCACGAGATCGCCAAGCAAATTGTGCTCGGTGGGATAAGCAAAGAGATCAAAGGATTTTCGAAGAAGGTATGGCCTCCCTTCCCCATTCATTTTAAAACATATTCCTTATTAGATTTTGGCCATGCCAAAGCTGAGGCTATGGCCTTGGAGGAAATGAAATTGGTGGACATCAAGTTTAAGAAGCATGACCCTAATAAGGTTGTGAGTAATCACATGGAGAGTTGTGGCCTAAAGAGATATGAACATGGGAATTCACCTCATGATGACATCTTCCAAGGTGAGAGATCCTATTCTGAAGTCCTAAGTTGGATTCAAGCCCTTTCACCTGGAGATATGGCCGATTTCTTTAAATTTCAGGAGCACCAGCGGAGCTGCCTCCCCCCAATTTTATAGGGCAATAACCCAAAAACTATAGATATACAGCAAACAGAAGCCAAGGGATCAAAGGACTCAGGTCCTGATGGGGAGGAAAACCAGGAAAAGACAGGGGAAGCTAGGACCTTGGAATAGGAAGCCGAGATCCCCAACTCAAAGAAAGGAAGCCCAGAAATGGTTGCACCGGGCAATCTGGTCCAAATTCAAGTAGATATATTCCCGCAAAGGGTAGGTGTTACGACATCGTCCACGTCAAGTGATCCGGACATAGATGCTACCCCAAAGCAATCATCCAAGGAAATTGGCAATCCCATTGCTTCTATCACTCCCTTACAGTTCACAAAGGGGAACCCTGACGCAGGATGGATTTTCAGTGAAGAACTAATGCCCATTTTTGAAGAAGAGTTACCTCCAAATGAATTTTTCTTCGATAAGAAAAGGAATATCATTGTGAAGCAAGAGAATTATCAAAAAGAAAGCATAGTAGCCAAAAAATTGAAAATCTTGACCGATGGAAAGGTCGTGGAAAAGGAGGAATTTGCCACTGAGATAGCAGGGACGTTGGGGGCTTATGCTACGGCCAACCAATTTTCCATTGGATATCTAAAATCACAGTTAAAGTGAAAGAACCTATTGATCAGTAAGTTGGAAGCTAAGCTAGCTATGAAAAAGGAGAACGTAGGTCTCGAGCAAGCTAGAGTAGCCGATCAAAATGAAATCGAATAGCTCAAATCTGATCTCGTGCAAATGCATTAGTCGGCCCAAATCCGCCGAGCATAGGTAAGCCATCAAGAGGAACTGATAAAGAAATTGTCATTAAAGTTTAATTCTTCCAAATACCAGGTCATAGATATCAATATATTCCAATCCCAAGCCATTGAAATCCGAAAGAAAGTCTTAGTAGCTCAACAGGATTTACTTGCTAAAGTGGAAGCCATTCAAAATCACTGCCATAAAATACATCAAGCGCTAAAAGATATTTCTTTGAGAGAAAGAGAAGCTGGGGTGGCTCGGGTTTCTTTCCAAGAAGCTATTATAGCAATGGAGAAAGAAGAAATGGTCAGTAGTTCCAGATTTCTCATCCCAGAGAAAACTAGAGGGAATATCTTACTGAAGGCGTGGGAGCATAATATATCAGAAAGAAGAGAACGAGCTAAAGAAATGAGAAATTCTTGTGAATACACTTTCATCTTGATAAATAAAAATTTGTTGGACCTCGATAAGGAAGGTAGTGCTGGGACACTGGCAAAAATTGATGTAGCCAAACACCTGTTAGATATCAAGGAAAATGTGGAAAAAGAGCAGGTTGAAATATCCCAGATAAGTCAGGTTGATATTGTCCAAGTGGACAAATGGTTAATAAAACCAAGTGTGCAGTTATGGTCTATCGTCATGGAAGACTGACAAGTAGGAAAAAGGTTGCCACAGTTAGCAAAGAATTGTTACACTTTTGAGGCTAACAACCAAGCAAAGCCTTCTAAGTTGATAGCCCGATTGATAGAAAGGTGTGTCAATTGCATTGGGTAGGCGAAAGGGCAGGTTTTTGGATTTAAATGATGACAAATTTTATTCTGTTCTATTTCTAGATCCATAAGAGTAAAGAAAGGAAGGCGCTCTGCCCACATGAAAGAGGGCAAAAGACAAGGAAATGAAACGCTTCAATTTTCCATTTGTAACCGAAAACTTCTGGAAAAAATGAAATTTGAATGTTTAGAAGTTTGTATAAATATACATTTTGAAAAGAGAACAAGGGGTTTCTCTCTCTAGGTTGATTGTAATAGATATTTTTTCCTTTTTCGAATTAACACGAAGCAATCCGAAGATTCTTGATTCCGTGAAGACTGAGTTATGTGCTTTTCTCTGTCATCTCATATTCAATTTCATTTCACATGTATATCTTTGATGAATGCTTAGCTGCAATTTAGTACAACCTCTACTATGGTGACCAACTATTTAGTCATCTAATTGTTTGCAGTTTTTCCTCTGTATTGGCTATCAGCAGGTACAAGACCTGTGAACTATTTAGATCTCTATATTTTAAGCTTCGTCGAAGTTTTTCTTGTATGTTTTCCTCTTCTGTTTACAGGGTGAGATTCTCCCTTGATTGGAGCCTTGCATTGTCAACATCTTAATGTTTTATTACATTTCATGCATGATTTTTCAATGTTAACTTAGTTACGGGAGAAGGCCTTTGGTTTTGTTCTACCATTAATTTGGATCCGAAAATTGTTTCTTATACGATCAAAAAATTGAAATAGCATTTTAAGCATCGAACTCTTCAAAATTTGTTTGTCCATGACTATGCCCATTGCAAGACAGCCCAACATTGAACCCGACCTATCATATCAAACCAGCATCACTTTAAATATCTTTGATACCATACTTAAAACTGCCACCACCCAGGTAGAACTCGAACGTTCATGGGAAATCATTGAACGGGATATAAGCATCCAGGAACGTTTGGAAGCAAGACAGAGACA
>CBVK0101020043.1:0-29499 GCA_900067695.1 Picea abies
TCTTCCGATCTCACATAATGGTGGAAATTATGGCCGAAGGAGGTCCACATTAAACATTGGGTGCAAACCAAGGAAGGGGGGAATGTTGAGATCAAAAGCATTGTCACCCACAACCTTGGTGATGGTATAAGGTCCATAGCAGAGTGGATGAAGCTTCTTATGGGGTCCTGTAAGGTGTTCTTTCTGCAAATGCAACCAAACTTTATCACCCACCTAAAACTTGTGGGGCATCCGATGTTGATCATGGTGTTGTTTGTACTTGGCATTTGATTTCTGCAAAATATCCTGAACTTGTTGGCATATGTGCTGGATTCATTCAATGAACCAGGTAGCTTTGTTGGATTCATTTTGAGTGTGGGAAAATTCTTCCCGTGTGGACGCAAGGGGTAGTGCATCATCCATGGGACCCAATGGTTGAAATCCCAACCCCACCTAAAAGGGGCTTTGGCTAGTTGAGCTATGTATGGCTATGTTGTAACTGTGTTGAACACATGGAAGACTCTCATCCCATGTACATAGATTCTTGGAATTGTACCTATGCAATATATGCACAATCATCCTATTAAAGACCTCGACTTGGCCATCTGTTTGGGGGTGGAAGGCCATGGATTTGGTGATCTTGTTGTCCAACCATGACTAGAGGCTCGAACAGAATGTGCTGAGGAACTGACTGTCCCGATCTGAGATGATGGTTTGTGGCATCCAAAAATGTACCCACACTCGTTCAAAGAAGAGCTTGGCCATGGCCTCTGCTATGATGCTCTTCTTACAGGCGACCAGAATCGCCATCTTGGAAAATCAATCAACAACCATGAAAACACAGTCATTTCCCTGCTTGGTTGAAGGAGGACCCAACATCTAGTCCATCGATGATCCAGATTTAGGAGCGAAATGAACTGATTAACAGACTGATACAATAAACACAAAGATATGAAGAATAACACAAATAACCAGTGAACAATATCTTCTATTAATTAATGAAATAGGTTGAAACTGTAAAACTGTAGAACATAAACACTTGCTCGAATGGTGGTAGCTATCTCTGAGAAGAGATGTGGCTGCTACGCACATTTGTCTGAGTAGAATGGATTACAATGAGGCTCTAGAGGACTTTTTAATATTACTCTTGAATGCCAAAACCCTAGACATCCAAAAACTAACCCTAGAAGGTGAAACACCAAAAGTCATGTGGCCCTATGGGTAAGTTGGTGTAATTTGGTACCTCAACTTCCCAGGGTCATAAATTTTGCACACGACCTCTGTTTTAGGTGTCTGATATCCCATTGGAAAGGTCTTTCAGAGAACTACACATTCCTTCATCAAACTCTGACTCTGTCTATAGTTTGACTGTGGCGAGCCAAAAAAAATTTGTTTAGGGCCCAAAAATGGCCCTGGAAGTACAACAAGATGTGATGACATGAAAACATACAAAATAAGCTAGTTGGATTAGGTGAGAGGCCACCCGTATCCACCTGGAGGATGTGTGGGGCTTCATACAACCCCATAAGTGTAGAACCCACAATTAAAAAGTAGTACAAAAGAACTTGCTGAACAAAAAAAAGACATGAGTAGCCAGTTGGAATAGGTAGGTGGCCACCAATATCCACTTGGATCAATCCTCCACCCTTAGGAAGTAATGGTCTCCATTGCGTTGAGTTCCCCCATCAAGTGAGGAAAATTCTGTTGGATTTGGCCCCGGGTGAGCCACTTTCCTTGGTGTAGGAGTTGCCTTGCCTTGAAAACTTGATAAAGCTGTATCCTCTGCTGGCAAGTGCCCTTGAGATGTGTGTCCACTATCTGATCAGTGGATGCTTGTTCCATGCAGTCAGGGTTGAGATCTATTAGTGTCAGCTGTTCTGCGATCTCAGAGGTGTCCAATAATGGTGGAAAATATGGCCAAAGGAGGTCCACATTGTATAATGGATGTAGGCCAAGGAAGGGTGGAGTGTTGAGCTCAAAAGAATTGCTACCCACAACCTTGGTGATAGTGTAAGGTACATAATGAAGTGGGCGAAGCTTCTGATGGGGCCAGGAGAGATGCTCCTTATGAAAATGTAACTGGGCTTTGTCACCAACCTAAAATTGGTGTGGTACCCTGTGTTGATCATGGTGTTGCTTGTACTTAGCATTTGATTTTTGGAAAATATCCTGGACATGTTGGCGGATGTGGTGAATTCGCTCAATGAATCTGGTGGATTTGTCGATCGCAGAGTGATCAGGGGAAGAGTTTGTCTGTGCAGTGGCAAGAGGAAGTGCAACATCAATGGGTCCCAAGGGTTGGAATCCCAGACCCACCTGAAATGAGCTATGGCCGGTGGAACTATGGAGAGCCCCATTGTAACTATGTTGGACATATGGGAGACTCTCATCCCATGTACGTGGATGCTTAGAATTGTACATGTGCAGAATGTGCACAATCATTCGATTGACGACCTCTGTTTGGCCAACGGTTTGGGGGTGGAAAGCAATGGATTTTGTGATCTTGGTGTCCAACAAAGACCCGAGACTCGACCAAAATGTGTTGAGGAACCTGCTGTCTTGATTGGAGATGATGGCCTATGGTATCCTAAAGTGGACCCACACTCATTCAAATAAGAGCTTGGCAGTATTTTCCACTGTGACATTCTTCTTACAGGCTGTGAGGATGGCCATCTTTGAAAATTGATCAACAACCATGAACACACAGTCATTTCCTTGCTTGATGGACTGCAAGCTAGACATGTAATCCATTGATATGGATTCCCAAGGCTTCTCAGGAATAGGAAGAGGGGTGTATAAGCCTTGCTTCTTGATGGCTGGCTTGGAAATGGCACAGGTAGTGAAAGATCTGATATACTTGCTGACGTCTTGTCTAAGTTTTGGCCAATAAAAATGTTTCTGAAGAATGACCACATTTTTCTCTACGCCAAAATGTCCTGCCACCCAACTGTAGTGGGCTTCCCAAATAATCTTTGCATGCTTGCTTGTAGGAACACAAAGATGGATCAGGTGGCATAAGAGTCCATCTTGAATGTGAAAATTGGTGACAATTACACCCGTACCCAAGAGATTATAGGTGGTATCGAAGTCTGGATCTTGCTGATAAAGTTGGGGCCACTTAGATGCTTCATGTCCACAGGAATGGAGCACAGTGGAGAGTGAAACGACATGAGGTCAACTGAGGCAGTCGACGACAAGATTGGAGATACGTGTCTTATACTTGATGTTGAGATGGAACTGTTATAGGTAGGTGGACCACTTCTGATGGTGGTTGTTCTACAATTTCTCGTGTGTCTGTATGAACTGCAGAGGCTTGTGATCAATGTGTATGATCATCTCTTTCCCCAAAATTTATTTTTTCCATTGACGATAGGCTTGTACAATGGAATACATTTCCTTGTCATAGGTGGGGTATTTTCGAACAATATCAAAGAGTGTATCACTATGGTATTCCACCGGATGCCTGTGCTGAGTGAGAACTGCGCCCACAACATAGTCAGATGAATCAGTCTCAATATCAAATGGTTGCTGCAGATCGAGAAAAGAGAGTACTGGAGTTGAGCACAAGCGATGCTTTAGATCATCGAATGCTCATTGATGCTCCTTCCCCCACATGAAATTGGCCCTACCACATCTCTTGGTCACCTGGCTGAGGGACCATGCAATATGGGAGAATCCCCACATGAACCGTCAGTAGAAGTTGGCTAGTCCCAAGAAGCTCCGAAGCTCGGTCGGTGTGGTCGAGGCTGGATCATCACGTATGACTTGGATCTTAGCTAGATCAACATGTACCCCATGCTCATCAATAATGTATCCCAAGTATTGAACCCTGTTCATGCCAAAATAACATTTTTCCAAGTTGGCATAAAGCTTGTGCTGCCGCAGAGTGCTCAAAACCTATTGAATATGCCACATGTGCTCCTCCCATGTTCTGTTGAAGATGAGGATGTCATACAAATATACTACCACAAAGGATTTGGTGAAGGGTCTCATTACATCATCCATCAGCCTCATGAAAGTGGCTGGTGCATTTTTTATGCCAAAGGGCATGACTAGCCATTCGTAGAGACCTTATTTAGACTTGAAGGCTATCTTCCATGCATCAGTTGGTTCGATGGGAACCTGGTGGTAGCCAGACTTTAGGTCAATCTTGCTGAAGAACTTTTCCCCCTTGAGTTGGTCAAGAAGGTCATTAATTTTGGGAATGGGGTAGCGGTTCCTGACTGTGATTTTGTTTAAGGATATATAATCAATGCAGAGTTGTCAAGTCTTGTCCTTCTTCTGCACCAGTACAAGCGGGCTTCTGCAAGGGGAGGAGCTGGGTTTGATGTTCCCCTTTTGAAGAAGCTCTCAGATATGACTCTTGATTTCGTCATTTTCCATCAGTAAGTGCCTATAAACTGGTCCATTAGGTAGAGGTGCTCCGAGGGTTAGATCAATTGGACTATTGACTTGTCAGTGTGTCGGTACCCCTATAGGTGAGGAGAATATGTCTCTGTATTCTTCCATGATCCCGTCTACTTGATTCTGCTACAAAGAGAGGCATTGTGTAGAGGCCACAGATGTGGTGGTGACCTTCTTCTTACTGTGAGCACGGATAAAAAAGAAGATGAACTTCTCAGTCTGTGAAATGACCTTACTGCATTGCTTAGTAGAGATTAAAGAAATAACAGTAGGCGGGGCTACCTATGGGATCCTGTACAATTGTCTACCCAAAGTAGTAATAACACTGTAGGGTCTAGACTCATACACAACATGATGCTTCCACAAATATGGTTGTCCTAAAAGAACATCACAAACTTCAAGGGGAGAAATATCACACAGTACCTCATCTTTGAAAGGCTTGATGCTGTAGGGAAGACGACACTGTTGGTTGACACAAAGATCTCTTCCTTGGTGAAGCCAACCGATGGTGTAGGGATGAGGGTGCAGTGTCATTGGTAGGTCCAGCTGCTTGACGACCTCTGCTGAAATCATGTTCTTCTAACTATTGCTATCGACAATTAAATGAAGCAAAGCCCCCTTTACCCACATCTGCGAGTGAAAGAGGCGTTCCCCTTCCTCTGGTTCTTTTGGTTCACTTGGTCGGACTTTGGTGGTAGCGATAGTGGCACTGGGTTCAACATCAATAATCCACTTCCCTCCTTCAAGATTTGACTTAGAATTAGAATCGACCTATGACTCGAAAGCCTTCAGCTTGACCATGAGGGATTTCTTGGAGCGACATTCTTTGGTGTTGTGCCAAGGAATTTTATGGTACTCACACCATTTTCTCGTGTCCTTCTTCATATTCTCATTTCCCTTCTTGTGTTGTGGCTTGGACTAGTTTTCTTGAGGGAAACAATCCCAATTTGGTCCCTTGCTGTGTGGGTTGGGGCTGCCTTTTCCCTACTTCAGTTGTGAGGGGTTTGCAGATCCAAACTCTCACCTTTTCTTCTTAAATTTTTGCTCGATCTTGACAACGTATCTATAAGTCGTGTCTAATGAGGCAATGTCCAAGAACTACATTTTTGTTTGAATGTATCTATGCAAACAACCACGATATTTGAGCACTAGATGATGCTCAGAGTCTTTGATACCCAATTTGGTGCGTAGGGTATGGAAAATATTGGTGAAATTTGGTACTGTCTGGTCCCTTTCTTGGCATAGGGTGGTCCATCTGGTGTACTAGTCCTCGTAGCTTCCAATAGGGTAGTACTGTTCTTTAATGACATCCTGGAAGGAATCCCATGTAGGGGCCACCACAAACATTGTATATTCATCTACGACCCTTTGCTTAGAGTAAGTATCCCACCAGTCTTTAACATGGGGAACGACCTTGAGGAGTGAAAAAGTGATCTTTTCCCTATCGGAAAAATTGTGGACCAAAAAATATCCTTCGAGCAGATTCAACCATTTGTCTACAACATCCGCATCTATCAGTCCTTCAAATAGTGGAATATTAAAATTTACTTGTACCTTGAAGGGGGTTGCATGGCCTCTTGATGAATATGCTTCTCCTGTGGGCAGCCGTCGAAGGATCTGTGTGAAGTTTTCCATCATTTCATTCATTTGTCACACGAGGGCTTCCTCGAACAAAATTTTAATAACATCTCCCACTCCATCATATTTATTTTCTTCCCCCATGGGTTGTTGTCAGGCTCAATGCGAGCAATCTTGTAATGGCTCGATTGGTTCGAGTCCCATCTTCTTATACCCAGATCTTGTCGGGGACATGCACAAAGAAAAATAAATGAAGAGTAGACCACTCTGATACCACTGATCCGGATTTAGGAGTGGAATGAACTAATTAACAGATTTAATACAATAACCATAGAGATATGAAGAATAACACAAATATCCAGTGAGCAATATCTTCTATTAAATAATGAAATAGGTTGAAACTGTAAAATTGCAGAACTGAAACACTTGCTCAAATGGTGGTAGCTATCTCTAAGAAGAGATGTGGCTGCTATGCACATCTGTTTAAGAAGAATGGATTACAATGAGGTTCCAGATGAATTTTTTATATTACTCATGAATGCCAAAACCCTAGACATCCAAAAACCTAAACCTAGAAGGTGAAACACCAAAATTCATGTGGGCCCTATGGGTAAGTTGGTGTAATTTGGTACCTCAACTTCCCAGGGTCGTAAATTTTGCATACAACCTCTGTTTTAGGCATATTATAGCCCATTGGAAAGGTCTTTCAGATAACTATACATTCCGTCATCAAACTCTAACTCCATTTACACTTTGAAGTGGCGATCCAAAAAAAAAAATGTTTAGGGCCCCAAAATGGCCCTGGAAGTACAACAAGATGTGTTGACATGAAAACATACAAAATCCAGTCAGATTAGGTGAGAGTCCACCCGTATCCACCTGGAGGATGCGTGGGGATTCAAACAACCCCAGAAGTGTAGAACCCATAATTACAAAGAAGTACAAAAGAACGCGCTGAACAAAAAATGGACACAAGGAGCTAGTTGGAATAGGTGGGTGGCCACCAATATCCACCTAGATCAATCGAGATGGATTCCTAGGGCCTGTCAGGATTAGGAAGAGGGGTGTACATGCCTTGTTTCTTAATGGTCGGTTTGTAAATGACGTAGGACGTGCAGGACCTGATATACTTGCTGACATCCTGTCGAAGTTTTGACCACTAGAAATGTTGTTGCAACTACTACTGTGTATTCTACACTGAAGTGTCCTTCCACCCGACTGTAGTAAGCTTCCGAAATCAACATCACTCGCTCACTTGATGGGACACAGAGATGACCTATATGGTACAAAAACCTGTCCTGAAGATGGAAATCAATGACAACTGTGTTTGTGCCCAAGATATGGTAGGTAGTGGCGAAGTCAATATCTTTCTCATAGAGTTGGGGCCATCCAAAGATCTCATGTCTATAGGAGTGTAGCACTGTGGTTAGTGTTTCAATTGGAGGTCGACTGAGGCAATCAACGACACAGTTGGTGCTCCATGTATTATACTTGATGTTGAGATGGAACTGCTGTAATTATGTGGACCACTTCTGATGGTGGTCATTTTGCAATTTGCCTTGTGTTTGCATACTGAAGAGGCTTCTGATTAGTGTGAATGAATGTATCCTTCTCGAGAATGTAATGCCTTCACTGGCAGCAGGCTTGTACAATGGAGTACATTTCTTTGTCATAAGTGGGGTACTTACATATGGTATCTGATAGCGTCTCACTATGAAAGGCCACAAGATGTCCATGCTGAGTGAGAACTACACCCACAACATAGTCTGAAGCATCTGTCTCAATCTCAAATAAATGTTGTAGCTCAGGAATGAGAGCACCGGGGATGAACACAAGTGTTGCTTCAAATTATCGAATTATTTCTGTTTTGACTGGCTCCACACGAATTTTTCCTTGCCACCACCCTTGGTCACTTGGCTAAGGGCCCATGAAATGTGGGAGAATCCCAACACGAACCTACGATAGAAATTGGCAAGGCTAAAGAAGCTCCGAAGCTCAGTGAGTGTGGTCGGGGCTAGCCAATCATGGATGACCAGGATCTTGGATGGATTGATATGCACCCCATTCTCATTAACAATGTAGCCTAGGTATTGGACCCTGTTCATGCCGAAGGAGAATATTTCCAATTTTGCATACAACTTGTGCTATTGCAGAGTGTGCAAAACTTGTTGAATATGCTACAAGTGTTCCACCCAACTCTTGTTGAAGATGAGGTGTAATCCAATACAACACCACAAAATAATTGGTGAAAGGCCACAAGATATCCTCCATCATCCTCATGAAAGTTGTTTGGGCATTTGTCAAGCCAAAGGACATGACCAACCATTCAAAAAGACCTTCTTTGGACTTGAAGGGAGTCTTCCATACTCCAGTCTTCTCTATTGGGACCTAGTGATAGGAGGACTTTAGATCAATCTTACTGAAGTATTTGGCCACGATATGTCCATGGTGAGTGAGAACTACACCCACAACATAGTCTGAATCATCTGTCTCAATCTCAAGCTACTGTTGCAGGTCAGGAATGAGAGAACTGGGGATGAGCACACATGTTGCTTCAAATCATTGAACACTTTCTTTTGTGACTGGATCCATGAAAATTTTTCCTTGCCACCACCCCTAGTCAGTTGGCTAAGGGCCCATGCAATGTGGGAGAATCCCAACACGAACCTGCGATAGAAATTGGCAAGGCCTAAGAAGCTCCGAAGCTCAGTGAGTGTGGTCGGGGCTGGTCAGTCACAGATGGCCTTGATCTTCACTAGATCGACATGCACCCCATGCTCATCAACAATGTAGCTTATTTATTGGAACTTGTTCATGCCGAAGGAGAATTTTTCTAAATTTGCATACAAATTGTGCTACCGCAGAGTGTTCAAAACTCGTTGAATATGCTGCAATTGTTCCACCCAATTCTTGCTGAAGATGGGGTGTCATCCAATACACCACCACAAAATAATTCGTGAAAGGCCGCAAGATATCGTCCATCATCCTCATGAAAGTTGTTGGGGCATTTGTCAAGCAAAGGGGCATGACCAACCATTCAAAAATATCTTCTTTGGATTGGAATGCAGTCTTCCATACATCAGTCTGATCTATTGGGACCTGGTGGTAGTAGAACTTCAGATCAATCTTACTGAATTATTTGTCCCCCTTGAGCTAGTCAAGGAGATTGTCAATTTGGGGAATTGGGTACTGGTTCCTGACTGTGATTTTATTTATAGCTCGGTGATCAATGCATAGTCGCCAAGTCCCGTCTTTCTTCTGCACAAGAACGATTGGGCTTCCATAAGGTGATGAGCTTGGTCAGATGTGCCCCTTTTTGAGAAACTCTTCGATCTGGTGCTTTATTTCCTCATTTTCTAGTAGAGAGCAGAGATATACTGGCCCATTAGGTAGCGATGCGTCGAGGTTCAGATCGATTGAGTACTTGACTGACAGTGCAAAGGTACCCCTGTGGGTGAGGAGAAGATGTCTTTGTATTCTTCCATGACTTGATCCATTTGCTTCTACTCCATGGAGATAATTACCATAGAGTCCATGGAAGTGGCTACAACCTTCCGTTCACTTTGAGAACGAATCACAAAGAAGACAAACTTCCCAGTCTGAGAGATGACCTTCCTGCATTGCTTGGCAGAGATCAAGGAAATGACAGTAGGTGGGACTACCTTAGGTATCCTGTACAATTTCCTGTCCAAAGTAGTAATAACACTATGAGGCTTAGACTCATATATAACATGATGTTTCCCTAAATAAGGTTGGCCCAAAAGAACATCACAAACTTCAAGGAGGGTGGCATCACATAATACCTCATCTTTGAAGGGCTTGATGCCATAGGGTAGGCGAAATTGTTGGCTGACGCAGAGATCAATACCTTGATAGATCCATCCGATGGTGTATGAATGTGGGTGTGGTGTTATTGGCATAGATAACCGCCTGACGACCTCCGCTGAGATGAGTTTCTTCTGGCTACCACTATCAATGATGAAGTGAAATAGAGTAACCTTCACCCACATCTATGAATGAAAGAGGCGCTCACCTTCCTTTGGTTTATCGGGTTCACCGAGATGGAATTTGGTGGTAGTGACAATGGCACTAGGTTTTGTGTCAATGATCCATCTCCATTTTTTTGGTTTTGACTCAGAGTTGAAGCCCACCTCTGATTCAAAGGCTTTCACCTCGGCCACCAATGATTGCTTTGAGTGACATTCAATGGTGTTATGCTAGGGGCTCTTATGGAATTCACACCACTTCCTAGTGTCTTTCTTTATTTTCATTTTAGACTGGTTTTCTTGAGGTTGTCCATCCTTTCTATGCCCTTTGTTCTGTGGGTTGAGGTCACCTTTGCCCTGCTTTTGCTGTGAGGGGTTCGCAGATCCAAACTACTGCATCTTTTGTTTAAGCTTCTGCTCGATTTTGACAACATATGAATATGTCGTGTCTAAAGAAAACATGTCTAGAAACTCCATTTATTTCTGGATGTATCTATGTAGACCATCGCGGTCTTTGAGCACCATATGTTGCTTAGAGTATTTGATACCGAGCTTGGTGCGCAATGTATGGAAGACATTGGTGAACTCTGGCACTATTTGGTCCCTTTCCTGCCACAATGTGGTCCATCTTGTATATAAGTCATCATAACTTCCAACAAGGTAGTATTGTTCCTTAATCCTTGAAACAAGTGGGTGCAACTATAAATAATATAGATCCCTTTGTTTCCTTTTTCTCACAGAAAGTCTCCCACCAATATTTGACATGGGGGATGACCTTAAGGAGTGCAAATGTAATCTTTTCTCTATCGAAAAATTTATGGATAGAAAAAAACCGTTCTATAAGGTTTAACCATTTGTCTTCAACATCCACATCTATTTGACCTTCAAATATAGGAATATCAAAATTGATCTGTACCTTGAAGGGGGCAGTGCCTCTGCTCAAAGAAGATGCATCGCATGTTGGCAGTCGTTGAAGGATTTGTGCAAAATTATCCATCATCATGTTCCTTTGTCGTGTGAGGGCTTCCTCGAGCAATAGTTTATAGGGATCTCCTACCCCATCGTCTCTCTTTTCTCAACCCAAGGATAGACGTCGGGTTCAGTGAGGCCGATTTTGCAAAGTATCAACTGGTTTGAGTCCCAACTGTTTATACCCTGACCTCGTTGGGGACATGCATCGATAAACAAATGAAGAGAAGACCGCTCTAATACCACTAATCTGTATTTATGAGCAGAACAAAATGAAACATAGATCTATAACATTCACACATATATCCAGAAAAAAATAATAGTGATACAATGAAACTTAACCTCTATTCAATAAAGAAATCTGCTGAAATTGTAAAATGCAGAATTAAACAATCTTACTTGAATGGTGGTAACTAATATATGAGAAGAGATGTTGCGGCTACACACATTCACCTGAGCACATTACAATGAGGCCTCCATGGTCTTTTAGCACTAATAAATAATCATAAAACCCTAGACGACCAAAAACCTAACCCTAGGAGATGAAGCGCCAAAAGTCATGTGGGCCTCATGGGGTAAGTTGGTACATCAAATTTTTGGGGTCTTAGCTTTTGCATACGATCTCTGTTTTAGGCACATGGTATCCCATTGGAAAGGTCTATCCGAGGAACACACATTTTTCCATCCCACTCTGACTCCATGTATAGTGTGACTGTGGTGAGCCCAAAAAATGTTGTTTAGGGCATCAAAACGACCCCAGAAGTTTAGGACCCGAAAAACTAGAAAAAACTACCAAGATGAAAATTGTATGTGAGCCAGATGGAAGAGGTGGGTGGCCATCGATTTCCACCTGGATCAATTGAAGTGGATTTTTGACCTTCCTTATGGGATTATGATGTGTAGGTAGCATGCTCAACTACCTTTGATATCACTTCAAAGTTCCTAAAGGCTAAATCCTTTAGGAATTTTCCAGACCTTGCTCCCTTGATTGGAGGAGCACATAGAACTTGTGTTGAAGGCTATGGTTTTGCCTTTTATCTTCTATTTTTCACACGTATTCTATGCTTTATTTTGATAGGAATGAAAGGGGATTAGGTCTCATATTGGGTTTGGATATTTTTTTTGTTGTTGCTAGGATCTTTCCCAAGCCTTCATGGTTCTCTTGGAAGAAATCCATTAAATGACCTGGTCCTTTAGAAATTTAGCAAAGGAAAGTGATGCTCCATATAATAGTTCTTGATTCCACTGGGGTCCTTTCCATTTCTAAATATTTTCTCATGAATCCTCTTACTCAGATCTATGTTTATGTTGACTTGGGTAGAGGAGAACACACCCTCATCACATTTTGATAAAAATTTCATAGAATTTTTCCAAGAGACAAAAGCCCCTTCAAAATATTTTCATTAAGAATTACAGTAGTAGTACATGAAAGCTCCAAGAGACAAAAGCCCCTTCCTTGAATACAATGACTCTATTTATTAAAATTCCTCTTGACTATTGGCCTTCTACTTTCTTGATTCTTGACATTCTGCTCTCTTGACTCTTGGCCTTCTACTTACAAGATTTTGTCCTTATCCCAAATAGGATGACAAGGACATACTTACAATAAAAATATTCATAAATTAAATTTTTTTGCATCATGTGCACTTACACCCCAATTTTTTTCCTTTAGTGCTTACAATCCAACATGGACTTTGCTACTAGTTTGCCTCATACAATACAATATTTCACACCATAGGTTTACTTTCTTCTTTGCTTGGAACTTATATATGAGGAGAGTCCATGCCCTACTTTAAATATGCACTTTAGACTTTTCCATTTGAGCTTGATTCCTTCATAAAAGTGGTAAAAACTTGCAACCACAAAGTCTTGATCCTTAAGATTTACGGATTATGATATCATGGCATCATCAATCCAATGGGATCTGTTTTCCCCTCTACAAAATATTGGATAATTGTTGGATTTCCTTTCATGTGTAAAAATTCCTTTTAGAGGTGTTTGATGTGCTTCCATAAATTTATTGTAGTCTTCGACACCCTCAAGAAAGGTATGCAAAATTCACCACTCAGGATAATCATGAATCTATGTGTTTGAATCTAGATCTAGGAAAACCATAAGAAGTCTAGCTCTCTTTCTATCTAGGATTACTAGGCTAATCCTAGGGAGATTTTGCTGTGTATTCAATAAGATCACTGTGAGACTTTGTCTCATAACAACTGCTCCTGTGCATGTACCAACTTGAGTATGAACAACTGCCCGATTACAATAGTCACACTATTATTCCTAGAAAATGATGTAACCAATATATAGATCAATAACCCTGAAATATTGTTTTGGAAGACATAGCGACATTGCCTTAGATGATAACTCTCTACACTAATATGGCCCAATCGAATTGAAAAAATCAATCAATAAATGAAGTTTCACTTACTCATCTCCGGACCTTGTACCAAGCTTGAAAAACATCCACAAAACACTTTGTTATAACTTCAAGATCCTCATTTTCAATTCAGAAAGTAGGTTCAACTATGTCACGACCTTCAAACCTTAAGATGATGCATACCATAAATCTTGGCTTAATGTGCCCCTTTGTAAAATTTTGTTTTATTCTTACCATAAAGTTTCTTATAATGATTTATACACTTAAAACAAACTTTCTCACATACATACTTTATGTGCTCCTTTTTCTTATGCATACTTTATGAGATTTTGTCTTATGTACATTTCATAAGATTTTGTCTTATGTGTGCTCCTTGAAAACTTGTTTTTATGCACCACCCAAAAAACTTGTCTTATTCGCACTACCTTATGTGTATCACATTGAACTTGTTTTAGGCCTGACATACCATTTCACATTGAAACTTGTTTTATGTGCGACATTTGGCAACACATTGAAAATTATTTTGGTTTGGACATTTGGTAACACTTTAGTGTGCATTAAAAACCTTTTTGTTTTATTCAAACCTCACCATCCCTTGTATTATTCACCTCGTAGATTTTGGTTTAAAAATTGAGGTAAAGGTGCCTAATAGCCATAAATCCATATTCCATTCTCTTTCTCGAATCCATACCACAAAATAATCGGTAGAAAATATGTATGTAAGTAACATTATCTCGCTGCTATGTATCAGATATTCATAGCGACAAACCTGCTTTGAATGCTCTAACCATTAGTAAAGTTGTATATTATATGAAAGGAGACTTGTTTTCTTCTTTGACTTGCTTAAGGATGGTGGTGTTTCCTATGATTTGTGATGAAATGATGTTTCCATAAACCTAACTTCACAATCCTTGAACGTGCTCAATCGAAAATTGTTTTTTGTATTCATATGCCTTAGCTTCAAATAGTTATATGCAAAGCAAAGTTGGTCAATACAACATCATTTTGGCACATATCTTGGAAGGAGCATGTTTGGATCTCATTAAATTTTATAAGGCCATCGACCTGATAGTAGATATTCCAAGGACATAGGAAATATTCCAAGAAAAGTAGTAGATCACTATTGATTCACATCTTACTATTTATCCATATAGAGTACCTGGAAGATGGGTCAATTTTTTTGGCACCTTCCCAGTTCATCGTCGCATGTTTGTGGAGGGTAAGTTTCTAACCACCACAATTTTCAATGAGTCTATGTGACCATTTCCATCAGGTTGTTGGATTTTTGAAGACAACATCTACACTTGTTGAATTCTTTTGTGGAATCTCCAATTAGAGTGCATCGACCACATTGACTAATCTGTATTGCAGTCTTTGACCCATACACCATGCAAGTATTTTATTATTTTTGTCCTATGCCCTCAAATGATTTGGATCCTTGTTTCTATATGCATTTTTTATTATATATTTTTCTGCTTTACATACAGAACATTGAAAGAATTTTCTTCCATATTCCTTATAAGAGTTCCCTCCTTGATGACCATCTAAATGCTTTAGTAAAGCATGTTTTACATTAGAAGTACTAGAAAGGCAAATTTTGGCGAAAACCCCAACAATGCATTTGAAAACATAGATTTGTGTGGTTTCTTAGCTGAAAAAAATTACCTTTCCTTTACATTCTTGAGCAAGGCTCCCCAATGAGGAGTTTATTGCAATGTCCTGACATTGTCCACTATCCATAAAGAAATTTTTTCCCTTGTTAGAGAAACATTTATGCACCTAACATCTTAGTCAAATCCAATGCCACCTGATTCTGAAGTTGACAATTGTTTATCTTCTGATGATGCTCAAACAATTGAAAATATGAGCATATCCACTTCATGCCCTTGAAATCCAACAACAATATTGAATTCCATTTTCGCTGCAATGCAAGGTCCAAATTAATTTCTAACTTATAGTCTTAGTTCCTTAAGTTGTTGCTTATATGGTGTAATGATTCCAATTCTTTTTGGGTGAAATTTAAGAGGATAACTTATATTGAGAAATTTCAAATCTCCAAGGAAACTTCAACTTCGGATTCATTGCAAAGGGATTGTGATATGATTGACCTTCCACTTTCCTCACAACCATATAAAACATCATGAAATACACATGATTAAAGGTAAGAATTCTCATGAAATATTGTATTCCTCTTTGTTTCCATTGGCCCTCCATCCTTTAATTGATGGTCATAAAAATGAGCAAATGGGAATTGGCATATCTCAGGATGCATGCGATACTATGTGGAACTATTTACAAACTAACATATGTTGCTAAAGGTTACAATTATACAACCTCATCTCTAGCATGGATATTAACTATCATTATTCTTGTTGAGACCATGAGGAGAATTTATCTTCCACTACAAGGAGAACACCTTATAGTGGAGGTTTTTAGTGTTACAAAATTTGACAAAAAATTCAAAAAACCCTTAGCTACAACCTCCTCTATTGGATGTGGAGGTTTTAATGGATGTTCCATATAAATAAAAAAAATTGAAAGGGGGGAGGGGGGCAAAGGTTGTAGTGGATGTTATATATATATATATATATTCAATGATTTTATTGTAAAAACGCACTAGTGCGCCATTAAATAAAATGCCCCGATGCATAACTAAGCATAAAACACACCGTAATGAACTTACATAAAATGCCTTAGATGTACATAAAACCAAAAAATGCACCAATGCAGACATAAAACGAAATGCACCGGTGTACCATTACATGAAATGCCCTAGTGCATGCATAAGACAAAACACACCAGTTCGCTATTATATTACTGGCCTGGTGTATACCTATGACACAAATGCACTGGGGTGGTTATGTTTATTATGCCTCGGATTCCCATTTTGTTGTAGGAAACTCTGGTGCACTTGTATTTTATGTCCGTCCTTGTGCTTTTATAATTCGTACGTTCTGATGCATATATTACATATGAAGCACTGATGCGTTTATCTTATTAAACACACAAGTGTGTTTAATTTTTTTAAAGCATCTGTGCTATTATTATATTTACAAAACTGATGAGTATTTATCACATGCCCACTGTAAAATTTTAAACAATATATATTATCACACATTTTATGCACCGGTGCTTCTGTATAATTAATATGCACCGATGTTTCGATATACTTAATATGCACCAGTGCGTATAACCCCTTAAAAGCCCCGATTTCTATATTATTTCAGACACTATTTTGTGAGTTCATAATAATGCACCAATATGTATATATTTTAATTAATTATTTTTTTTACAATTTTTTTTTTTTTGTAATAGTATTGCTTTTTTATAGTTCTGTTATTGCATTTTGATATAATGATTGCATTAATGCCTTATGCAATGGATTACACCTTTGTTATTTGCAACAATGTAATTAATTCATGCATATTAATTAATCAGTTATTTGCAACAATGTAAATAATTCGTGCATATTAATTAATCAATTATTTGCAACAATGTAATTCATTCAGATATTAAATAATCAACAACACAACATTTTACAACATCTGACAATGCAATAAAATAACAAACCCATTTTATTGTATATGAATAAGAGACCCATGGTCATACAAAATGGGACAATTTAAAGGTTCACAATAATCAAAATGGAACCAATATGTGATTGTTACAGTTGTTGGTAACATGTCCTCATGCAATTGGGACATTATGTCCACTACATTAAGCAAAAATATCCCTGATTTTTACAGATCGATATTACAAAACACACAACTTGTAGTAACATTCAATTATATTGATTGTCATTCATCACTTGAACTACTATTATTGCTCGAGCTATGTGCATCCCTTGTTTCTTGATCAATTGCACACAATATTGTACTTTGGTTATTTAAACAAATGTTTTCTTGCTCGAGTTCTAGTTGGCATTCCAACTTCTCATCTTCCATATACAAATATAGAAATAAAGTGTAATAAGTAAATCTGCATTTATAATATAGTATAATATACATGATTGCATAAAAAAAAGTATACCATAGCAACGAGTGATTCATAAACCACACACATCTTTTGGAAGCCTTGCCTCATGCCAATTAACACAATATTTTCTGTTGCCTCCTCTCCACACTTTGTTTCCTGCATGTTTAATACGCCATGAAAAAACATAGTCGATATAATTATTATAAAGGCTTTTTATTGTTCCATTAATTATAAAACAAGGGAAGTTAAACAATATTGCTACTTACAAATTGTTCAATTAAACCTTGATACTTCAACATATACTCACATCCCTCACTTAACCCAATGTTGATCAATTGTTCGGTTGGATCTTCTTTGTATGTTAACACCTATTAGAAGACATCCATGGACCAATGTAAATTAATTATTTAAATACAAAGATCACAACAAATATGAAAAATTAAGTAACGTCGAAAATGTAAGTACTCACAAAATTTGCGATCAACCCTTTTTTTTCTTATCGTCCCGTCTTATGTGCTGATTGGATTCCATTTTGTTTTCTTTTTTGCAAGAAAACAATTGAAAATTAGTATTTAATATGATAAATAAATTTGATATACATTAAAGAATAAATGAATGATCATGTATCTATGAGGCAAATTGTTGTTGGGATGCATCTTTCTGTGATGCAATTATGTTAATTTCTTTTACCATCACCTCGTACACTCTTTTGGACATCCCTACCAACATGTATTGGATTTCCCCTCATTTGTCGCTTAGAACTTTCATAATCTTCCTGAAAAATGAAAAAGAACAATATTTTTTTCTTAAATGGACACAAAAGTAAATATAACAAAACAAATTAATTTGGTAATTATTGGAAAATATTACAGGAAAACATGTTTAGTAATAATACCTTTTATATGATTTTTTTCTATTGCAAGTCTCATGGGTCTCATTGACCATGGCTCTGGAAACACTTCTTGCAGTGTACGTGTAACCTGATTCTTGGAGTCACTGGATTGATTCTTGCATTGCAAGTGGAAATTACATCTGTACGTTCTTTCCACTATATCCCTCAAAGATTTGTAAAACAATTTTCCCATCTCATTAACTTCAAGCACCACTCTAAATGAACCAACGACCAAACCGTCATCATCATTTACATCCTTAACAGTTTTTGTTCTCTTAGGATGAGATTCCATTCCCTCACTATCGATCCGTGCATAACTTTAAAAAATCTGAAATTGAGTGTTTAAAACTTGTTAGTGATTAATGTTAATAAATTCATTTTTAGTAAAAGTCAAATAAAAACTTAATGTTGATTACCTTTCGATCCACCCGTTTCCTCTCTTTGCAACATTTCCATAAATCTTTTACGCTCTTTTTCACTCAGATTGCAAGCAATCTTATTGAGTTTCTTCAAGTTTTTGCTTTGCATGACACGCATTAACCAATACACACCATTAATTTAAACTTAGAAATATTTCAAATATATTATTTTTTAAATAAAACTTAAAGAACTTTCCTCCCTCTCTTCTTGGGATGATCTACCATTGCGCTCATTGCAATAAGACATTTTCTTTGAACTTATATCAACCATCTTGTATAAAAAAACATCAGGAATCATAAAAAATAGAAATTATGAAATTTTTGTACAATCTAGTATTTTTGTGTTCTTAATTAAAGAAAACGCACTGGAGCGTCAAACATATAATCACACCGATCTGTAGTATTAGTCATTTTGAATCGCTAACCTGTACACTTATGATACAAAAATCATTACTATTTATTTTTTCGACCAATCGATGTTTTTCATAGATATATGCGCCATGATGTGATTTTCTATACAATGAGCATTGAGTTTCTACCTTTGTATAGTGCACACCGGGGAAATTTTCCTGTACAGTGCACATTACATACCATGAATTAAAAAAAAACCCATTGAAAATGACATGGTTGATAGGGTTTGGGATCCGATGCAATGAGTGGTACCATTGCAACAGATACCAAACACCCCATATGCAACTAAATAAAACCTATAAAGATCTATTGCTTAAAAAAAAACCCTATAAAACATATTGCTTAAAAAAAGAGGGGAATAAGAAAAAACAACAAGAAAGCTACAACTTCCAATACCGAAGGTAATTGTGAAACCCTTATATATTTTTTAACATGCATTGAAAATAGTTTGAATCAAATAGGGAAAGATTGAAATGATTAGTAGAATGAAATCACATAGCTGAAATTTCTTATCTACAGATTTGTATGTGGCCTACAGATCCCTTCCAAATTTGGCTCTTAAAAAAAATCCAGCCACTCCAAAGTTTTTCATGGTAAATCTATCTTCCACAAGTCTTCCCTCTAAATTCTACCAAAAAAATGAAACAATGAATATTGTTTTAATTTATAAACAAATACATTTTGAAAAATGAAATTCCCTCTCTTTTTTCGTTGTGTTTTTCAATTTGTATGTAAAAATACTTATTAAACTATATATTTTAAAAATTAAATTTGTCATCAAATCGACGTCCCTCACCGATTCTTGCGCACCGATGCGTATATACTAAACAATGCACCGATACCAATTTTATCAACAAAATAGAAATGCAAACATTCGATGTTAAAACTTACAGATATTTTGGTTTGCGGAGGTTCTAATGGATGTAACGGTTTGATGCGTTTCATAGTTGGTTGCATTAGTGCGTTCTATATATATAGATGCATCGACGCATTATAAAATAAATAAAAGCACCAATAAATTTTAATATTAGATTCATGCACGTATTGATGATGGTTTTGGCTCAAATGTAGGGAAAATAAGGTTATAATATCAGTGGCCAATACTTAAGATTCCAACTCATTCCATATCGTTGCAATTTTGTCAACTTCTCCCACACTGTTTGAAGTAAGTCTAGATTTTATTTATAATTCACTTATCTAATTGAATTTATGACATTTATGCACGTGCTTTTGAATAATTGTTCATTGAATTTTGTAGGATCATAAATTGGAATCACATTCAGATGAGCAAGATATTCCACTAGTGCAAAAATGATGCAAGCTCTTGTCAGGAGAAAGATGTCACATGCAAATGTTTGATGAAAATTGATAGTTGCTTTACCCTGCCAATTGTAACATGCCATCTTCTAGTAACCTGTAGCCTTGGTTAATGAAATTACACCATGAATTGGATATCTTTTATGACACGCCGATGGTACATGGTTGTTCAAAATGTAAAGGGTTGAAGAAGAACCCTCAACATGTCACATTGTCTCATTATATTAATGATCGAATACCGAAAGTTTATGGTCTAATACCTTCCACCGCAATCCATAATCCAATAGGTGATATATAAAAGACACATAGGAACACTTCCATATGCTCCTTTTTTGAAAATTTGGAAGCTAGATCAACTACGTTTCATCCTAAATTGGCCAACCCGTCTCCTTCTATTGAGTCAACAAAGAGTTCTATTAGTGAGCCAAAGTATGATATCAATACTACCCAAAACATCACTACTAGGAGATAAAAAAAGTTGTATGAACTAAGAGAAAAAATGTCCAAGTACACACCAAAGTCTATTCAATTGTTGGAAGGTAGCAATGAATTCCCTCTTCCTATCCATATTCAAAGTAAATACAAAACCTATTACAATTGTGCTTTTTATGATGCTTGGACGTCGTGCATGCCTGTGCCTGATGTTGGAACCAAATTCTATTTTTGTGGTAATAGTTATATGATAGCCAAGTCTAAAATAGATGTTGCAAATATTGGGTTATTTATCCTTTCAGATGTATTCATTCCCCCCAAACAATTAGTGACACTTATGCGATTTTGTGGTCCTCTTTATAGTCATTATGATTACTTGAATATTCTCAAATACAAACATAGCATTTCCATGTATAGTATGTGCATGAATGGTTATGATTTTGTAACTTTGATAGGAAAAACTTGTTATATATCGATGGTCATCCACGAACTCATGGGAACATCACAAGGTTCATAAATAGTTGCAGGGCCTCATTATTTAGTGCAAATTGTTCCTTTGAGGAACACTCCAATGACAGAGAGTTCTTTATGAAAAGGAAGGCATCCGAATTTGTTGTTGTGCATGCAACATGTAGTTTTTCTCCTGACGACGAGTTGTTAATAAACTATAACTTTCGTAGACCACCAAAAACTATTAAAAAATGCCTTGCATTGGGGCTACCTTTAGACATCCCCTTGAGGCGTAAGAAAGAGATGACTGAATAATTGTATTTTTGGATTTCCAATGGAACTGATGTAAATGTATTGCTTAATTTGACATTTTTTTATAAAGTGGTTGGTTGCATGTTACAATCATTACATCAAAGATGGGGACTGAGCTCCCTATAACTCCTACACATGGAATTTTGTTTATTTTATTTATTGAGTTTGCTTAATGTTTTTTATATTTTTAAATATTAATATAAAATTAATGTAATTTAATATTTTTCTAACCTTAGCAAATTAATTAATTTATTCACTAATGAAATCAAATACTTACTTTTCCTTATGAGGAGATTCATAATTAGAAAAATCGATAATAACACTTGTATTTCACTTCATTTAGGTGCTATTATCGATTTATGGTCCCAAGTCCTTTGACTTCCTACCCATACCATGATAAAATCCCCCAAACCATGCCTTGAGTGCAAAACTCCTAGTGGCAATCATCTCTCACTCAGAGGCCCAAAATCGTATTTATAGCGCTTAAGTGGTATTTCAAGGCCTTGTTCCTAGCCCATAATACTTAGAAGGTTCACATAGGGCATAAACTCCTTATTTTCCTCACCAGACCATGGTTAAAAGATTGAGACCCATACTTGGTGCAAAAAATCTCCATGATGGCTCTAGTATCCCATTCAAAGACCATGTATTCCCTCTATAGGGCATGCATGGAAGTTAAAGGTTTCATTAGGGAGTAAAAGGATAGAGAATCATTTTTAAGGAAGAAATCCCATTATTAAATGTGGCATTTAATTTAAAATGGTTGCATAAAAAAGCACAACCTTCAAAAGTGCATCTTATTTGTCAAAAGTTTATTTTTTATTCTTTTAAAAAACAAAAAAACATCTACACAGACACAACAAAAGTGTATAACAAAAAAGTTGTAGATCACTTCAAGATCTTTGCAATTATCTAAGAGCAACAAAAATGGGTGTTGGGAAAAAAAGTTGTGAGAAAATTGCAAATATTCTTTTTCCTCTCAAAAGATTTATTTTTATATTATTTTGAAAACAAGAAAATACATATCAAGAAACAAAGAAACTTAATAACATAAATTTGTATATCTCTTCAAGATCTTTCGAAGTATGTAAATAATACCAAAAATGGATGTTGGGATAAAATATTAAGGACAAATTATTAAATTACTCTTCATACATTTTAGGGGTGGAAATTTCTTACATAATATATATATTTGTTAAAAATAATGTGTTCCCATTATTAATGCATGCACATTTCTACAATGCATGAATGATTATTTTTAATTTTTATTTGGCAAACTTCACAGTATTTTGCATGGTAGTTCAAAAAGAATTAAGGGTATTTTAAAAGGAACGTGTGCACATGTTGAATAACATGCACATTTTCATGCGAGAGCATGTTCCCAAATTCCTAGTTGCCAATTTTTTAACCATCAACTTCATGCAAGATCCCTTTTGTTTGTTCCATAAACCACTTCATGATGTTTTCATAAGTTAAAATTGACTATTGCAAGGTAACAAAATAAAGGTGTCAACATGATTGTTTGATAAACAATACCAACATCATATGACATGGAAGATGTTTTTAGGGCTCATGAGCCATGCATAGGATCCCAAACAACCTTACATGCCCTCTAAAGGGAATATTTGGTCAATGAGTATAATAATAGTGATGTTATAATGTTAATTTTCGCTCCATAAAAGAGTATTAGGGACCTTAGACATGACTTGAGGAGGAACACCAATATAGGGCCTAAAATATGATTTAATGTCTCATGGGCCCTAGATATGGTCCCAAACCCATATAGGCCCTATAAAGGGAACATTTATCCCATGGATATGACATGTGCACCATTATGAGTTTTTCCACACCAATGATGAGTTTGAAGGCCCTAGTCATGGTTAGAGGATGAAAACAAATGTCATAGGGCACGAAGCAGGATTTTAGAATTCATGGACCATCATGCATTTGGTTTGAAACCATCAAAGGGGACATTTATAATGAACCTTAGCCATTATAATCCTTGCACACTAGGGACTTTATTAGGACCTAATATGGCCCACATGTGAAAAATAATGTCTTTGCCCTTAAATATGATGCTTTATGGATTATTCATGATGCAAAGGGCCCTATAATATCAAATAGGCTCACAAAGGGAATATGGAAAGCATCACTTAGTTAAGAATCTCTTATGATTAATTGCGGAGGATAAATGATAGTTGTACATTAGTTATTTGATAAGACATATGTATTAATAAAATGGTTTTCATTACATGATTTATTTTTACAAGAACCGAGAAATTTTGTATTAAAAAGGTGTGGATAAATCCATTGTAGTACAAAAAAAGGCATTGTTAGGCCTTCAAAATTCAGTTTCTTTGAAATTTGAGACTGCTGATACAAAATTTATGTCCACAGATTTGCCAACTTTCCTAACTATGACATTTTTGCTGTATTTCATGGAATACAAACTATAAAAAAATCCATTTATGCATATTGTTAAACAAAACATAACTCTTAAAGATTACAATATCAGCTACCCGATTCCTTTTTGACCTCTAGATGTTCATGTTGCTCCCAATTTGCATCCGTTGCTGGCTCATTGAGGTCAGGAAATTGATTCACAGTGGCTGTTGAGATATTTATTGAAGCTTCCTGAGTGTTGTCGGGGGTGTTGGGTTGCTTAGAATTGTTCTCCATCTGATCCAGATGTCCTTACAGGTTCTCCATTTGACTGTGTTGGTCCTCAATTTGGTTGCGTTGGGCGAACACTTTGTCCTGCAATATTTCAATGAGATGTCAGTGTTGTGAGAGAGTTTCCATCTTGAAAGTCATCGTGGAACTGATTGGTCCCAGATGAATTCTCAGCCATTGGCATCCAAAACATTCCTTCTCTGAATCTTGTTGTCCTTTCCCTACAATATAATCTAAATAATTTGTGGGCCTTGGCGCCTTGAGAGAATTCTACATGTTATCCATGCTGCTAACAGGGTAGCAGAACTTGAAAAGAGTGGTGATAGGGGGGACGTACCAAAACCCAAGAGTGAACAAGGAATCAAAGGGCCCAAGAGTGGAAAGGAAAGAAGCTTTGTCCAGGCAGAGATAAGATGGAAAACATAGATAAAAGAGGAGGCTTAGAGGAGATGCAACAGAGATATCAAGGAATGAGTAGAGGACATACACCAGAATAAACCCAGGGAGAGTTTGAGAAGACCACAATACAGGGAAGTCAAGCCAAGAGTGCTTATTTATAACCCCCCAAATCATAAACACTGGTGAATTCATGACAGATAGACAAGGAAGGACCCAATTCATAGAATGATGAGAAGATCTGGGAAGTACTCGGCTTGCCCGGGTCACTGTACTTGGATCCTTCGAAAACCCAAACAAAGGTATGAAGTTGTCGTTAACCAAATGTCTCCATGCTGCGTCGAGCTTTCATCTGCTTGCTCCCCATGAGTTCAATTGAGCAGGTGAAGTTACCATCCCTTTTCATGATGAAGTGGGTGTACCATTTCCTGTTAGCATGATTTATCACTTACCGTGCTTTAACTCATGCTAGCTGCCTTCTCCACGTGTCAGATCACATGCAGGTTCTACGTTTTCCACCTGAAATCCCCAAAGCACGTTGGGTCCTAATCATATTGAATGCGAAAATCATTAGGGGGTATACGCTCCTCATAATCCACTCTTAAAGTTATGGGTGGTTTTCTTATGGCCAAGTTGGCCATTTTATCAGCCTCGACATTATTACTTCTAAGCACATGAAAACAATTTACCTTCAAGGTCCTCGAGAAGAGGCAGATTCTGTCTATGACCCTTTTAAGACTCATATTTTTTGGATTGGAACCCATGATCATCATTCTTATGATCGTCTTCGAATCTCCTACTACGTTCAGAGTTTGAATTTTTCGTTGCTTTGCCAAATGGATACCTTTTAGAAGGGAATAAGCTTCGGCTTTATTCTTGGTTTCTTTCCCTAGATTCCAATAGAAATTCAAGATTCTTTTTCCTCCGGGTTCAAAGAGAACCCCCCCTGATTTTCATTACATGATTACAACACATATGAGAATGAATATTAGTAATTGTAGAATTTAAATAGAACACTAATGTCATAGGATGCATACACATGATGTAAAATTAAAATGTTTAGGAGGGAAAGTATCATATGTCCATGTTATCTAAGGAGTTTATGTCGAATTTTATTTTGTCCTAAAAAACATGGTGGTGGTTGGGACTGCATAAACTGATTAGTTAAATTCATCATTTCCAAATCATTTTTCATTGTGTTTCATTTTGACAATATTTTTGAATAGTTTACACATACTCATCTTTGATGAAATTGCATGCATTTATAGATCTATTTCCGTGGATTCAAAATACATATTTTTATATAAATGTTATTATTTCATGAATTGCGTGCATTTACAGATATTAATTCCATATATATGTGTGTGTGTGTGTGCGTTATTGTTTCCTATTATTTTAATATTTTTCGTGTAACATGTATCATAATTTAAAAATACATGTCTATGTTTTTGCAGTAAAATTTTAACACAACCATTTAAAAAAAATGACATTTCGCGTACAAACTAAAAAAAACATATTGATTCTATGAACACCTTTATTAATTTTTTTATTATTAATATAAAGTGAGGTGCATTTCATAGTCTAATATGACACTTGGCATAAGTCATCCCAATATAATATTTGAAAAAAAAATGGAACATCCCAATATGGAAGACATTTGTACCATCACTACTCATAAATATAACAATTATAAATGTAATTATGAACAATTATTATAACGTTATCAATAAAATAAATGAGAAAATAACATTTCATAAAATTTATTTTCTTTGTAAACATGTTTAATCAACATATTGTATCTTGTTGGAAATTAAACAATTCACCTTGAAGAAGAATTTAACATTATATGACATTAATAGTTATAAGTTTTCACAATTACAATCCAAAGTAAACGATTTCATAAAACTAAAGTTAAACATTATATGACAACTCTAAATTCTAATGAGTGATACATCTTAAATTTAATTTAAAAATAGAGAAATCATTAGCGTACTTATAATACATTTTATAAATCAAACAACAACAACATGATTTGAAAAAACACAATATACATGTGTGCTATAATGTTTATAGTGCACCAGTGCGATTGAAAGTGTACCAAAGCGATTGTTACGTAAAAATGCGTCAAGAAACAATTTAATTGACAAAGTAAGTATGCAAACATTCACAATTAAAGTTTTGTGGAGGTTGTGCTTTGTGGAGGCAATCACTCTTCGGTGCCTCTCATAATTTAGAGCACAGACTCGATATTTTTTCACTTCCTCAGTGCTCTGACTCACATCTCCTCCTCTGTGGGCTTCTCGACTTTCTCCAATATACCGTCCTTGTCATTCCTATATCCATAATATGAAATGATGTCAATTCACTTGTAAATCACATACCTACACCTCCTCTTTTTCACCTCAAGGGAACTTATTGAATAATGTTTTTAGGATGGGGAGGAATTCTATAGCATCGAAGTATCTATGACCCGAACCTCTTTCGGTGGCACCGAGCACATCAACTTTGTTCCCTTCCAAGTTCGTCATCTTGGCCCCTACTTTGGCTTAATTAGGACTGCCAAGCTCTACGATCGAAGCTTCCTAGTTCCCCTTTGCCCTGTTCAGCAAGAAAGGTCCATTGTGGATGTCTTAATTATAACACTGTGTCGATATCAAGAATTTCCTAAGCTCCATATTATATATTTAATAGAAGTTAATAAGTATATTTGAAAAAATAACCGATGATCCATAAGATTTGTTGGCATGCCTTATCGTTAAATATTAAGCATTGCCTTGGCCTCGACCTGCTCCTCTATCATATCCTCACCCGTGTACTTACTAAGAATCTCATCATGTTTCTTCTTCTCCATAATGATGCCCTCGATCACTTTCTCATTCAAAGAGGGCATATGGGAAACAAAATCTCACTCTCTCTGCTACTGGTTTATTTTGTCCTACTCTCCCATTTATTATGCCACATCCTCATCTTCCTTGAATAGGACTGACTTGATGGAAATGACCTTTCTGCTCTTGATCCTCAACTCAACCTCCCTCTATATAGACTCGATCCTCTACCACTCCCTTAGTGCTCTCGCCCACATTTCCTCCTTCACGGGCTACTCGAATTTCTCCAAGATATCGTTCTCATCATCCCTGCCACCATAATAACTGGCATCAATTTACTTGTAAATCGCATATGTAGACCTCCTCTTCTTCGCATTGAGGGGATTATCGAATAATTCTTTGACGTCGGGGAGGAATTTCCTAGCCCCACTTGTACAATTGATTGCTGGAAGATGCCATGTTACAATATTCCAACAACCAATTGTACAAGTGTTGTTGGGAAATTACTCCCCAGTGTTAAAGAGATATTTGATAATCCCCGCGAGGAGAAGAAGAGGAGGTATATGTATGTGATATACAAATGAATTGACGTTATTTATTATGGTGACAAGAATGATGAGAACAATATATTGGAGAAATTGGAGTGGCCCGCAGAGGAGGAGATGCATACCAGGGCACTGAGGGGGTGGCAGAGAATTGAGTCTATCTAGAGGAAGGCCATGCTAACTATCAAGAGCATGGATTTTGATGCCGTTAAGCTGGTCCTATTTGAGGAATATGAGGATGTGGCAGAAGAAATGGGAGAGCAGGACAAGGGAAACCAATTGTAGAGTGAGCGAGAGTTTGTTTTCCATGTTCCCCTTATGTATGAGAAAGCGATCGAGTGCATGGTTGTGGAGAGGAATCAACATGATGAGCTTCTTAGGAAGTACATGGGTGAGAATTTGATGGAGGAGCAAGTCAAGGCCAAGGATATGATTAACATTTAGCGACAATGCAAGCTGACAAAGCTTATGGATCATTGGTTGTTTTTCCAATTGTTCTTGTTAACTTCTATTAAATATACAATATAGAGCTTAGGTAATTCTTGAGGTTGAAACAATGTTATAATTAAGACATCCACCAGGGTCCTTTCTTGTTGAATAGGGAAAAGGGGCACTGGGAAGCTTTGATCGTAGAGATTGGTAGTCCTAAGTATGCCAAAGTAGGGGCCAATATGTTAGACTTGGAATGGAACGAAGTTGATGTGCCCGATGCCAAAAGAAAGAGCCCTAGTTATAGATATTTCAAGGCTATGAAATTCCTCCCCATCCTCAAAGAGCTGTTCGATAATCCCCCTTGAGGAGAAAAATAGGAGGTGTTTGTATTAGATCTATAAGAGAATTGACGCCAATTCATATTATGGCTACAGGAATGACGATGACAATATATTGGAGAAAGTTGAGTGGTCCATGGAGGAGGTGATGTGAGGTAGAGCACAAAGGAAGTGACAAAGGATCGAGTCCATGCACTAAATTAAGAGAGGCATCGAAAAGTGACCTATGCTTTTTCCTCTGCAAAGCAAAACCTCCACAAAATTTAATTGTGGAGGTTTGCATATGCAATTTGTGATTTTTTTTTTCTTGCTGCTATGGATTCTACTACGATCGACATCATCGACATATCTGATTTACATAAAATACTTTTGAGACACAGATATATAGATAAAAGAAATTTAAAATATAAAACAAGTGAATTGACACTAGCTCATGTTATGGCTACCAGAATGACGAGGATGGTATCTTGGAAAAAGTTGAGTGGTCCACGAAGGAGGATATGCGAGGTAGAACACCGAGGAAGTGATTGAGGATCAAGTCCATGCACTAAATTATGAGAGGCATTGAAAATAGACCTATGTTTTTGCCTCTGTAAAGCAAAACCTCCACAATATTTAATTGTGGAAGTTTGCATATGTAGTTTGTGAACTAAATTGTTTTTCTTGTGGCTGTTATGGCTGCTACTGCGC
Organism: Picea abies; assembly: GCA_900067695.1. Taxonomy (NCBI): domain Eukaryota; kingdom Viridiplantae; phylum Streptophyta; class Pinopsida; order Pinales; family Pinaceae; genus Picea; species Picea abies. Next base: position 29,404 of record CBVK0101020043.1, read on the forward strand.
TTGATGTCATCGGTGTATCTAATTTACATAAAATTATTTTTAGGCACATATATATAGATACAATAAATTTAATATATATCTATCTATCTATCTATC